>VXAL01002318.1:0-29827 GCA_013399475.1 Chauna torquata | reverse complement strand
TGTGAGGGGGGGGAAGCTCCCGTGGGGCCCAGGTGTGAGGGGAGATCCCCGTGGGGCCCGGGTGTGAGGGGGGGGAAGCTCCCGTGGGGCCCGGGTGTGAGGGAGGGGGAAGCTCCCGTGGGGCCCGGGTGTGAGGGGGGGGAAGCTCCCATGGGGCCCAGGTGTGAGGGGAGATCCCCATGGGGCCCGGCTGTGATGGGGGGAAGCTCCCGTGGGGCCTGGCTGTGAGGGGGGGGAAGGCCCCCATTGGACCTGACTCTAGAGTTCGAGGAGCCCAGGGGGTGCCCCAGGCCGCTGTGAGGTGCCCCAGCCCAGCAGGGCAGCAGCTCGTGCCAGTGCCTCTCCAGGGAGCGGCATCGCCTCGCAGAAGCGCCTGGGCGCCGCTGACTCAGGGCTTGGCAGCAAGGCTCATTCCTCCTCTGCTCACCCAGAACTCGTGTGTTGTCACTTCACTGATTTCACAGCCTGTCTTGCCCTTGATTGCTAGGGAGAAAGATATCGATGAGGTGCTGCAGACGCATACAGTGTTTGTCAACGTTTCCAAAGGCCAGGTGGCGAAGAAAGAGGATCTCGTCCGTGCGTTTGGAACAGACGACCAAACAGAAATCTGTAAAATGGTAGGTTCCACGCGCTTTGCAGTGTGCAGTTAAAAGCTTTGTAAAAGCTTGGAAACATACATGTCACACAGATGTGGTAGGTTGCCTTGTTGCTTTAAGGCTTTCATGGAACAGAGTTGCTGTAGGCAGAAGAATTGTTTATTTGTTAAGAAATGGGTAGAAAGGAGAGGTAGCTTTTTGGGATAGTCTTAAACATTATACATTCATGTAGTTGAACAGAGTTCTGAGTGTTTTGTGTACAGTTTTTATGCACTGATCTCTGCAGTCACAGATGAGCCCTGAAGAATTTACGGTCAAAGATGTGCCATTAAGGATGCAGAGAAAGGAAAGGGGTAGTTGCTTATTTTGGAGAGTCCGATTAAATGTTAAAAACAAATCTAGTTTCTTAGGTCTTCTTGGTAGGATACAAACTGTGGGCTTGTTGTGGGTGATGACAGTTTAAATAAACCTGTACGTCTCTTTTTGTAGTTTAGTGCTTCTGTCGTGTTTTTTTTCTGTGACATCTTTCCAGTGTTGTCTGCCGTAACGATGTACGTTGTTAATATGGTTATTTTTTTTCTACACTTCATGTCTAATCAAACAATTCAAGCAATTGTTAAATTTTACATACTAGGGTTTTCACTTTTTAGTCAAATCTGTGACACTTACTAACCGATTTCTTTATTTTCAACTGTCCAGATTTTATCAAAAGGGGAATTGCAGGTATCGGACAAAGAACGACACACACAGCTGGAGCAGATGTTTAGAGACATTGCAACTATTGTGGCTGACAAATGTGTGAATCCTGAGACAAAACGGCCATACACAGTAATCCTGATAGAAAGAGCCATGAAGGATATTCACTACTCTGTCAAACCAAACAAGAGCACAAAGCAACAGGTTAGTATTCTGTCAGAATTAGCTTGCACTCAGAGGTGTTGTCTTCAGTGTATAATTTCTCTATGAGCATTCACATTCATAGGGAGGAAAAAAGCCCTGTGGTCAAAAGCTGGCAGAATGATTAGCTGTCAGGCTGGCAGCTAAATGCCGGGTACGAGTAGCTTCCGAAGCTCGTGTAGGTTGTCTTTTAACTGTTCAGTGAAGAGAGAAAGAAAAATAGTTAATTAAAGCAGCAGCAATATGCCTGGAACAGAAATAAAAGTTTTATGATTTATTTTAAGTGAGGTAGTAAATCAGGCTTTACGTCTGAGCCGCATGGGTTTCTGCTGTTCTGCAGTATAACTACTATTTAACATTATTTCTGGCAGGTTTTTTTCAGTATTTGGTGTGACCACTATCAGCAGTAACTCTGCGTTTTCTTTTTAGTCTATCAAACTAGCATAATAGCAAACTCTTCCTGCAGCAGAGTGCCAGTGAACAGTACTGAGAAATGTCTGAAGCTAATGCAAAGGGTTTGAGGTTTTGATCTGTGTGGCATTTTTTAAGTAAGTGAATAAATGCTCTTTTTTCTTTTTTGAATGTCTTTGTAGGCACTGGAAGTGATCAGACAGTTAAAGGAGACCATGCAAATTGAACGTGCTCACATGAGGTTACGATTTATTCTTCCCGCAAAGGAGGGGAAGAAACTGAAAGAGAAGCTCAAGCCACTGATTAAAGTTATTGAGAATGAAGACTTCCATGATCAGTTAGAAATTGTAAGCGATAAAGCAGTCCTTGGGTTTCATACTTGATTTGACTGTACCTGTACAGTGTACTGGAAGATTTAATATAAGGAAGTTGTTTAGATAAACTGCAAGGGTACCGGAGATTCTCTATGAGAGGTGTAAGTGTTTAATTTCACACAATCCTAGTGAAAGCTTGAAAGTAGCCTTTGTTGTACAGAGATTGCTGGTTCAGACTGAGGAGAAGCACAGTGTAGTTTCTATTATCGGTGTTACAGGAGAATCACTGCTAAGTTTCTCTGCATATATGGAATTTTACTGTTAATTATTTAGTGGATCAGGCCTGTATTTTGACAATAGTTGATTAGTTTTTTAAAAAACAGTTTGTGGTAAAGCAAAATTTGCAATTAGTAAAAATCTTTTTGAGAACAGTTTAGAATCTAACAACCTAACTGTCAAAATCATCACGTCCAGCATGCTGAACGTGCTGCAACTGCTTTTTTTGGAAGGATTACTTGATAAAAATTGCTTATGAGCTCTGCAAAGTTCCTCTTAGTAACTAAACAGTAACATTTTTTTAAATGAAAATTAATGTTAGACCATGAAAAGTTGATGATGAAAATCGAGTATTATTGCTTGACTGATTAAATGTGAAATATTTCAGGTGTGCCTTATTGACCCAGGCTGCTTCAGAGAGGTTGATGAGCTGATCCGATGTGAGACAAAAGGGAAAGGAACGCTGGAAGTGCTCAGTCTGAAAGATGTGGAGGAAGGAGACGAAAAGCTTGAATAATGAAAACCTTTCTGGAGCAGTACTACTTTAACAACAGTTGACGGGATGGCTGGCGTTAGCCACTCTTTTCTGTTAGGCCTTCTTGTTTTTCCAATCTCTTGCTGCCAAATACTTTCTGACACTAATCCGTTGGGATTTTTCCATGCAGTGTGTTTTTTTTATCATTTTACACTTGCTTGGTTTACACATGGTTTGCCTGTAGGAACATTTTGTGTCAGAGTTGCACTAATGAGGATTGAGTTAAGACTTGATATGGAAGTTACTCTAGCTTTTGGTTTACATGGAGGGTTGCTAATGAAGAGTGTTTGAGTGATATGGTGCCAATTGTTTTTGCTTAAATTGTCAGTGTTGAGTGGAAGATTGCATATGTCACCGAGGGGCGGGTGCTGTTCGTGCGGAGAGGAACCTTTAGAAAAGGGAGATACATTTTCACTTTCAAACAAGTGCAAAATGTGGATCGTGTGAACTGATCTCTTGGTAGCATGAAAACTGACCTAGACTTCCATAATTGGGTGCTTAATAATTACAGTAACTTAAAGGACCATTCGTGTAGATTTCCTTCAGTGGATATAACTGTACTTGCTAACTTAGAAAAAAAATTCTCCAAATAACTTATTCATAAAATATATTTAGCTACATTGATAAAAATGGATTATCATCTATTTATATATTATAGATACAGAAAGAAATAAAGTAATTATTTTTGTTATAGTACAGGAGGTATCCCTGGCTGTGGTGATGCTTTTCATACGCTGGAGGGGTAGCCTGCATTTCTGAGCTGTTCTCATTCACGTGATGAAATGACCCGAATCTCGAACAGGCAGTCGCCTCTGGCCATTGCACCAGACAGGCTTTTGTTGGGCCCTAATTCCCTCGTGTAACTGTCTGTATGTGCGCCATTTCGTTTCAGTTCGATACAGAACAATTCTGGCAGCTGTCCTTTATCCTGTGTCTTTTTATGCTGCTTTCGAATACACACACACAATTTCCAGCCAGCTCCTGAGGCACAGTGTATAGTTCTTCAAGTTTCTGTTAGAACTGGTTTCAGCTGTGTTAAACAAATGCTTTTAAGTTTAGCTTGCGTATTTCAAAGACGAGGGGAAAAGGGGACAAAAACTGGGGAAAGAGATAGTAAAAATGCAAACCAGCAGGCCAAGTATATGGGCCAGTCTTCGGGTGACTGAGGGCTAAGCTGGCAGGAATTTAAGGGGGGCCTTTAGTATTACATACCTGCTTCCATGCTGATAGTACGCAACAAATCAGGGTTTGCAGGCTGGCCAACCACTAGATCTGTTTCAGATGAGCACGCGTTATGTTCATTCTTTGCTGTTTACTTTTAGAGTGCGTGACCATGCCTGTTATATGACAATTAAACAGAGCTCTAGCTTGTACTCTTCATGGGACCTTTTCATTTTTACCATTAACAGATGATGTGAATCTTCTTGAATTCATACAGGGAGTGTTGAAGTCAACCGGAGAAGGAGAGATTTGACATGTCAGGTGCAGAGGGGCCTGCATGTCTAGATCCGTAGTCAAAGGCTTCCTCTTTGAAGTTGATCTCTGCAGCAGCCTTGTTGTCATGAGCTTGTGCAAGGTTCAATTTCTTTAGTGATATTTTGGGAGGACTTGCCACTACGAAGCCTAAGTTTTACTGGAGGGTAGTGAAATGGAGATTCTTGAACCATTTTATCCATTTTAAAATGCTTTCTGTTGCCCCTAAGATAATCTTCCATCATGTTTAAATGCTGCCGAGGAAAGTTTAGTAGTGTAATTAGCTTATTTGTTAGGTGGACACAGCTTAAATGTGGAGATCTGTATGTGCGTGGATAGATGTGCAAGACTCCTCGTATGTACAAGCTCTTAACTGCTTGTCTTTCAAATGGCCATCTCTTCATGCACAGTTTATTAAGCACTGAGGATGATGATGTAGGTATTAGACTTGTCACTGGCACTTAGAACTAACATGCAGTTCATAAATCTGCGAATGGGACACTGAGCAAAAGTCTCAGGTGACATTGTGTTGATAATATTTGATTTCATAATTCTGTAATTTCTTTGTTTTATATGCTCAACACCTAGAGCACAATGGGATGGCTGCAAGTTAAGGATCTAGAGTTACAGAAGCTTCATCTAAGCTGATTTATGAGCTTGGTGCTAGGAAGTCAATTTCCTTATAAAGTCTTTCTCTATGAATCACGTTTAAGGATTTTCTCTGGTAGAGGGAGCTTGATTTTATCTATAAACATGCTTGCATTTCTTGACATGTTTGTAGTTCAGCAAGAATGTATGGTAGGCATCAAAATAAATATCAGTATTGGTAGCTGTTCTTTCCATTTTCAACTTTCTTATTTCAACAAGGAGTGTAATGGTTTCCTGACTAATTAACTGAAATTTCGAAAGTTATGCATGTAGGTGGTATTAGTCTCCTATTAGTCTCCTGGCGTTTGAAGTAAGCTGGCAGCTTTGAGATGAGTGCTGGTGGTGGGCTTGGGTACACATGTATGCATTTTTTCCCTGAAATTTTCCTCGGAACTTAAGTTAAACAATTTTGTTCATTTCCTGCACGTTGCTATTCTTTTTAGTTGTGGTCTTTCTATTGATGGAAAAGATGTTCAGTTTCTGGGGGATCTGTGAAAATCTTGAGATGACAGTGATTGATCCTTATCAATCAGGAGTTTAAATGACACCAAATTACTCCAATTAAGACCAGTACTTCACCACTTGCAAGCTTTACTTAAAGACAATGTTTGTTAAAGGTCGGCCAAGTACCTTGAAGTCTGGGCAAAAGAAAGACTTCAAAAAGAAAAAATGATCACGTAGACATTGGATTTCTCAAGAGTGGGTGATGGGAACTGCAGCTAGGAGGGAGAGAAGAAGAATGCAATAAGTAAGTGGTAATTACTCATCTTTCCTGATTTGATGGACACCCCTAAACCCTATTGATAGGAGCCCTGAGCCAACCTTTCTACAGCTGTGAGAAGCTCCTCGAATAACATACCCCTTTCTTCTAGACATACCCTGATTGCTGGTGGGGCTTGGAGTGTTCGCAGGGCTGGGCAGGTTGAAACTGCTGTAGCCACGGTGATGGGATGCTGAGCGGGGTCCTGGTCGGGCAGCAGCCTGCCTTTGGAGAGCTCAGTAGTTGCTCCGTGATCGCTCTGTCCCCTGCAGAAGCAGAGGGGACGGGGCTGTGGGTGGCCATAGCCAAGCCATCGGGGCAGGTGGCGACCAGGAGGTGCAGGGTAGCTGGCGTGGGGTGCGCGGTGGGTGCGCGGTGCCCAGAGGAGCCACGGTGCTGGTTCCGTCCGAGGTCACAGACCAGCAGTGGCACCGGACAGAGGGGCCACAGTGGCTGCCACGTGCATGCCAAAGCTCAAGGCAGGACTGCTAGGACCATGCAGGGCTGGAGGGCGGACATCAGCCAGCAGATCCGGGAGCTGCGGAACATCATCACCTTGCAAGGTGCTGCTCCTTCAGCTTCACTGGGGCAGCCCAGTGTGGGGGACCCCTCGGTACCAGGATGCGGGCTCTGGCCGGGGTGCAGTGGCTGTGGTGCGCTTGGATGTTGGTGGCACTCAGAGCAAGTGGGTGACAGCCCCACCGAGATGGGGTCTGCAGTGGCTGCCTGGTCCCCTGGGCACTGCGGCCCCCTGCAGAAAGGGGCCATCAGGTCTCCAGCAGGGCTGCTCCCTTCCTGCTCAGTGGGACCAGCTGAGCGCGTGGCTGCCCAGGCACTGGGGAGGCAGGGTTTGGCCCGATGTCCCATGTCCCCGCCTGGCTTTTTCCCACTGCCCGAGCCTCTGGGGCAGAGAAGGGGACTCATTTCTGCAAAGTAGGGCAGCAGTGGTGGGTGAGGATGGGTTGCCCTGTGCCAGAGCCTGGGGACAGGACATCATCCTGCATGGCACCAACTGCACCTTGACGTCCTTTAGAGCAAGGGAAGAAGTTTTTCACGCGGTTGTCTGAGGAAAAGCTCAGCCAGAACAGAGATCTGCTCCCCCGGCTGCGTGGGGCAGTACAGGAGGACATCCATGCCCTGGGCATTGCCAAGAAGGTACCTGCAGGTCCCGTGGGCTGTGCCCTGCTCCTCCACTGGGTCTCTCCAGGAGCAGATACCAGCCCCATGGGGCAACGATAGCACGTGACAGTCCCCAGACTGGCACTGATGTTCTCTCTGCCCCTCTCCTGCCCACAGCATGACCAGCTCATCATCTCTGAAGCTTGCAGAGCACAGAAGAATTTGGGTATCATTTTGGCTGGCAAGACGGTGGAGGTAACGGGCACAGCCTGGCTGGCACTGGCTGCTTGCGGGGGGTTGGGAAGGGACACTTGCAGGAGCCCTTGGGCCAGCAGCCCCCCAGGGGCGATGGCTGTGAGACCTGGGGTGTTCACGAGTCCTATCCCATGAGAAATGCTCATCTTTCCGTTGTGGGACCCATCACTACACATCCTCTTCTAGCTCTTCGAGCAGATCGTTTGCCCCAACAGAGCTCCTGGCTGGCCCACCTGGGGTGTCCCCTAGGCTACCTGGGTTCCTGCAGGATCCAGGTGCACCCCTGGGGACAGGAATGCTGTCTCTGCCTGTCCCAAGGTCATGGTCTGAATATAACCCCATGGAGACACAAGCAGTGGCAGGGTGGTCCCGGAGGAGTTGCCTTTGCCAGGGGGCCTCTTGCAGGGACAGAGTAGTGCCACCGCTCACTGCCAGCATCTGTATCTGGGGCACCGATCGATTTTATTGACGCTCAGTCCCAGCTCCACGTCCTGCAGAGTCCCTGCTCCAGACCTGCAGCTGCAGTGAGCGGACACCAGTGCCCACCCCTGCCTTGCCCCACCACCCACGGCAAAGCTCTCCCGCACTCAGCCCTGCCATGGGACTGACCGTGTCCCAGCGTCCCCGAGTCCCTGGCTCTGCTCTGGAATGAGTTTCCCAGGCAGGTCCCCAGCCCATCCCCTCTCCCACGTGCTGGCCCAGGGTGCCCGGGAGAAGCTCCAGAGCAGCATCTTCAGCCGGGTGAATGCCTGCAACGCGCTGCTGTACGAGGTGAGGCGCCGCGGCCGGACCCAGGAGGAGCTGCAGCGGCGGCTGCAGCAGCTGCTGGATGTTGAAATCGATGACAAGCGGCACCAGGAGCAGGTGCAGGTACCCACAGCCCCTTCCCCGTCCCGCTGCTCTCCAGGCTCGGCACGCTGGGTCACCCCGTGTCCCACCCCGCAGGTGATTCGCCAACTGGAGAACAACATTGAGAAGATGCTCGTGAAAGTCCACACTGGACAGAAGGTGACCATGCTGTACCTGGCGGTGCGGGATGTCCTGAAGAAGGTGAGCTGCCCCTTGCTGTCCCCATTGCGCCAGCACTCAGCACTGAGATGGAGCTGCCCCACGGCTGGGCTCTGCTTCGGGCCATCTCGCTGAGGTTTGCTTGACCCGGGACTTGGTGAGGTGATGCACGGTGGCTCTGTGTGTCCCAGGAGCTGGCCCACCTGCCTCTGCATCTGGACCTCCTGCACAGGATGGCCGGGGTGTACTGGGGGGAGCTGAAGGACATGGAGCTCATGGTTTTGGAAGCCCTCAAAGCTAATGACATAACCCAGGTGAGGAGCTGGCCCAGGGCACCTTGGGGCCCTCTTCCATGCTTCAGAGCCCACAGTGGTCCAGCAAAAATGGCCCCATGTGCCCAGGCTGGTGCATCTTCCTGCAATAAATTGCAAAAATACTGAGCTGGGCTTGTCCACAACATGCAGATGCCTTCGTAGCTCCTCCAGCATCTTGCTCTCAGCTGCCCTGGGGCTGGGGACAGCCTGCTAGGAGCACCAGCAGCAGTGAAGCCAGCCTGCACCCTTCTCCAGCCCTCCATGCCCTCTGTCCTCCTGCTTTCCTACACAGCCCCTTTACACAGAAGGTCATTTTTGGCCATCCCAGAAGCCCAGCTGGCCCACAAAGGTCCTTCCCAGTTTTGACAGCTGCTTCTCCCTTCTCTCTGGCTCTCATGTGCTCCAGGAGGATCTGGCCAAGCTGGAAACCCAGTTCCTCGCGGAGAGAGAGCTCAGGTACCACTCCCTGGCTGCCCAAAAGGTGCAAATCGACCGACTTTGGCTCAAAGATGCAAATGAAAGGCACTTGAGAGCGGTGAGCTGGTGGGAGCTGGAGCAGGGGTTGGTGCTGAGACCCCCACGGTTGGGGGTGCCGCAGGGCCACCCTCCCCAGGTGCCAGCAGCTCAGTGGGTCATGACGAATGTCCTTGCAGCAAGCCAGGTACGATCTGGCCATGGACTTCCCCTCCCTGCAGACACAGGACCCACTGTTGGGTGAGTGCCCGGCAGGGTGCAGGGCTGGGGAGCCTGAGGAGGAGGCCTCCTTCCTCTCCTGCCCCTTCCTTCCACCCAGGCACCAAGCTGGAGGCCACCAAGTCCCAGATCGAGCACGAGGCCCAGGTGACATCGGAGGTGGAGAAGGCCAAGGCTGCGGTGCAGTGCTCCCGCCTCTGGGTAGGGGATAATCCCACCCTGGGCAAAACCCAGCTGCAGGGAGCGAGACCTCTCTGCTCGTGGTTTCATCAAGGGGTTCCTCTCCTCCGCCCCCCAAGCCCCCTGAAGCCCCTCTTGCTCTGCGGAGCTGACCCTCCCCCAGCCCTGGCCGCATCCTGCACCCTCGTCCCTGAGGGCTGAGTTCTCGCACTGTCCCTCGGGCAGGACATCACCGGCAGGCTGCTAGCACAGCAGAAGTCCACGGCAGAGCTGGAGCAGCACATCGGGGCGTGCGAGGAGAAGAAGCGGGTGCTGAAGGACACGCTGAAGGAGTTGGAGCTGAAGCAGGCAGAGCTGAAGTTTCACCAGTCCCCAAGTGCCATCAGGTGCTGCTGGTCTCGGGACACTGCCAGGAGTCTCCTGGGGGCCCAGATCCAGATTTAGCCCACCCCTGGGGAGCAGGGCCATGTTCTCTCGCTGTGCATGCACTGGGACATCCCTGTCCCAACAGACCACCCTTCCTCTGTCCTCCTGCAGCCGCCCATCCCTCCTGCACCAGGGCCTTTATTCAGGAGGGTGCTCCACAGCTTCAGTCCCAGCAGAGCACCCAAAGCTTGGATGGCAGGCACACGGGAAGAGCAGGGGTGGGTGAGGTCCTCCTGCCTGCAGAGCAGGACCTGCGGCCATGCGGTGGAGGTGCCTCTCAGACCCAGCCTGCCCCAGTCCCGCTGCTGCAGGGTGCCTAGAGGGCCTTTCCTCTCCACCTGGTCTGGGAGGTGGCACCACCAGGTCTGAGCTGGGGTGCAGGCAGCGTCCCCTCGGTGGTGTGAGTCCACTTGGGCAGCTTTTGCAACACATTTGGGGTGTCTCTGCACGTGAGCATCTGTACAGACGTGTGAGGGTCTGGTCAGCTGCAGGAGGCTGGAGGCAGAGCTGAGGACGAGCCTGCAGCAGGAGGAGGCCCGGCTGGAGCAGGTGCGAGCCCAGGCCCTGAGGAACCAGGAGCTCCTGCTCCTGTTTGAAAATGGCATCGACAACCTCTTCATCCGTCTGTACGGCATCGACGTGCCCGAGCAGGTACAGGGGGCAGTGAGCTGCTGGGGACCAGCTGCCACCAGGTGCAGTTCCTGCCTGTCCCCGCCGTGTGTCCCCTCCCCAGTGCATGACCCACGGCAATGCTACAGCGCGTCACCGCGACACTTGCTGCAGCCACCATCGCCCAAAGCAACTCACTTTCGCCACCAGTGCTGTTCTCTCTGCCCCTAGAATGTCTCCGTCGAGTTCAAGGGGCTGGGTGAGAAGCTGCAGTACTGCGAGCAGAAGCTGCGGCACCTAGTGCAGCGGGTGGCCTCCCTGCCCGCCCACAGCTACAGCCCTGACGAGGACAATGAGGTGTGCAGGGGCCCCGGGGCCCCTCCCTGGTCTTTGGGGACCGGTGTGTGGCTCTTCTGGGTGGCCCGTCCCAAGGCATCCTCCCCACTGGGAGGATGGAGGTGGCCATGGGGGAGGGCCACAATAATGCTGGACACTGCGGGGTGTCCCCTTTCCCAGGGGGACATTGAGGTGGGACGCCCCTGGGGTTGTAACACCCACCTTCCCTTCAGCAATTAACCCAGAGTGTCTTTCACAGACTTTTGTGAAGGTCAGGAACTTTCTGGAGAAAACAACTGCGAGACAGCCACAGAACCTGAAGATTTCCTTGGAGGACATAGGTTCTGGGGTCCAAGGTAGGAGAGCACAGCAACTGCCCCAGCCCATGGGACTTCTGGGTGTCCTGTCCTGCCTCCCACTGTCCCAGCAGACCACAAGCTGTGAGCTGATCCCAACCCATGAGCTGTCCCTAGACCTTGGGGCTGACCTTGGCTGTCTCCAAGGCTGTGAGCATGGGTGGTGGTTTTTGGTGGGATGTGGGGGAGAACAAAAGCAGCTGGTGGGGTGGTGAGTGCTGAACCACATCAGAAAATAAGGAGAGATGCTCTCGGTCAAGGAGGGAGGCCTATGTGTCTTTGTTAGCCAAATAAGGGTCTTCCAAATCACCCGGCTGGGAAGAACGACCAGTGCTTGGCTCTGTCTGTGGCCTCCTCCTGTTAAATGCTCTTGGAGGAGATTGAGTTTTCAGCAGCTTACCATCTTTTTGTTAGCAAAGCGGGAGCTGTGGCTATGACCTCAGGGCTCCAGACCCTTGCATGAAGCCCCAGCAGTGTCAGGGATGAACCACTGAGGTGATGGTGGCATTGCCAGGGAATGCTGAGGATGGAAAATCCAGTTGCCAATGCCTGTGCTGGAGATGCCACCAGCCCTCTGAGACGTGGTGACTCTCCCTGGTGACACAGGCATGGTGGAGGTGGCCCCACAGCTTCCTCTAAGCCCACTCCTCCCTGCTCTCTCCCCCAGATCCCTTTGATTTTGCTGACAAAGACCACGGCCTGGTTCTCACCCGGGAGGACATCAAGAAGCAGGGGCTGCACTTGGTTGAAAGCAAGATGAGAAGTGGCAAGAGGAAGTAGCGGTAGCTACTGGAGTAAGTAGCTCCCCAGAGCTTTGGATGCCTCAGATCACCCCCTGTGCCCTTTTCCTAGCAGGCTTAACAGAGCAGATCTTTTTCATTCCTCCCAGGCCCGTGGTAAGGCTGGAAGCGGGGGGATCGGGGAGGCAGTCTTATCCCACTGCCCTCACCCAGCTGCTCACCCCGCAGAGCTGTGGACAAGCTGGGGACATGCTGTGGTGGGAACAGCTTTCCCACCTGAAGCAAAGCCCTGGGCAGGCTGGCTTCCTTCCCCCTTGATCCTGTGGGGCTAATACCTCCCTGGGGCCTCTGGCCCCCCAAAAAGGCTGTGCAGAGAGCCAAGACCACTGGCTGGGACAAGGACAAACAGGCAGTAGCACATAGGCGTACAGGTGCCCAAGCAGGACTTAAAGAAGTCATGCACTGAAGGAGGGAAGAAAGCTGCCACAATCTTATGGTGGCTCCTTGCAGGGGGACGGGTGATGACAAGGCAATGATGGATGGGGAAACAGCAGCTCAGGAGGGTTGGTGCAACCCACAAGGAGTCTCAGAGCTGGAAAGCACCTGGTCGCGCTTTTGGTCCCTTCAGGTTTTTCAGTGAGGTTCCAGAGTAGGAGCTGACCCTGGCACCTGGGTTAGATTTGATGGGATTGTCCCTAGGCACCAGGCCGCCCAGCAGGGACCTGGCTACGTGATGTGCTCCTGCTGTCCCATGGGTCTGAGGCAGCTACAGGGAAACATATGGCTGGTGGGGCAGGGGACAAGACCTGGATGGGTATGGGACCTCAGGATGGGTGTCCCAGTATCCCTGCATGGGGAGCAGGGGCAGACCCTGCCTTGGAAAGGAAGAGCCAAACATCAGATGAAGCCCCTGTTCTGGGGCTGTCCAACCTCTTCTTGGACCTCTTGTGCCTCTTCCCTCCCCTGGTGCCTGCACACACATCGTTCAGCTCCTACCAACAGCCCTAGACTCGGAGCAAACTCCAGGCATCAGCTTCGGGTGCAGGAAGGTGCCGTCTAACCCAACGGGACCTGGACAGCAGAGGATGCCACGCCAAGCCTGTGGCCTGGTGGTGGGTTGTGGGCACCCGGCTGTACCAGGACACGTCCTCTTTTCTGCAAGCAAAGACACATAAAATAATGTTGCAAATAGGTGGTGCTGTTTCCCCAAATACAGCCACCACCAAGGGCTTCTGGCAGGGACCTGTCGTCCCTTCTGGAGGCCCAGAAGAGTTACACCACATCCCAGCCTGCAGGGGGACATCATCACTGTCATTTCCACTTGGTCACTGTACTTCATGCTGAGGTCACTTGTGACTTCATCATTGTGGGGAAGGAATGACTGTTTTTGCCAAGCATCCCAGTGGAGTGGCAGGTCACACCAAATGTTCTTGATGGGATTTCTGAGACTACAGATATGGAGAATATATTGCTAAAAGCACAGCATAATTTGTCTTTAAAAGGAAGCTCCAGAAATAGCGTTAACGTGCCAGTGAATGCATCTACTGGAGCTTGTCAGAATCAATATCCACATAGGCACGCTCTTCTGCGATTAAAGACCATGTGATAATTACACCCATCCATCTCATGTCCCTGTCCTGCCCTCACGTGCGCACCACAGCCAGGGTGTGTGGTCTGGGGTCTGGACCAGAAAGTACTCTGCAAGCCAAGGAGCCAAGGGGACAGCATGGATGGCGGGTGGCAGACCACCGAAACCACGTCCGCAATCTACACACCTGGGGTTCAAAGAACCTTAGCCAGCCCGTACTGGGTGGGCCATATTCAAATAGGGGTCATTAGGAAGCAAAATACCTGCACAACAACCCTGACTTGAGCAGAAAATGCCTGGCCCTGTCTCCAGAGGCCACTGAGTTGATGTCAAGATTGGTGCCCCCCATGCACACTGGGTCGACACAGCTGCAGTGGTGGCATCACTGATGAGAAATTATGGAAAATCCACCCATCCGTGGGCTTTTGTGCAAACTGTCCATTCCTTCTCTCTTTCAAGCCTGTCTACAGTGGCTGCCAAAAGTTTTAACTACAGCGTGGCTGCAGGAGCCAACATGAACGCCTGTGTTTGCCTTTACATGGTCCGGTGCAGCTGAACTATGGAGCATCAATTTTGTCTCAGTTGGCTTAGAAGAAGCAGCTCCAGGACATGCCTATTAGACAGCAGACACCCCCCCTTTCAATAAATATGAATAGTTTGAAGCCATTTGGTAAAACTATAATTCTAAAAAGTATCTCATTGAACACATAGCTGCTTGAGGGGCGGTTTCCTCTCAAGAAACTCATGATATCCTCAGGTCCTTCTGAAGGAGTTGCCTCTCCCCCTTGATCACCCAGCAATAAGCGTACACCCCAGAAGTGCTGCTTCCATCTCTCCCCTTACAAGGAACACTGGCTGGAGTGGCGATGAGCCCACAAACATCTACCAAAGTCTCAGGTAGCTGAGAAATGCTCCTCTTAGCGGTTACATCACTGAATCCAAGATACACCACCTGTTCCTGAACAATTGGGAATGTCCCATTTCCAGGTGTTCTGATAGCCTGAAAGCTGAGGAGAAGAGAAGGGGCAAACAATAAGTGTTTCGTGGCTGCTAAAAATGAAGGATGACTTTTTAGAGGATGGTGATGGTGCTTTGCCCCTCGTGCCCTATCCTGATGTACAGAGGAGCAAGAAGGGACACTGGAAAGCTTTGGGGAAGACCTCTGATAGTCTGACGTATCCTCTCCTTCCTTATCAGCCTCTAAAAGCTATTTGGTGAAGAGCAGAGCCAGGTCATTCAGCTGGACCAGGGGTTTCCATCAGCTGGAAGAGGTCCTGAAGTAAAAGTTTCAAGCTCTTGCTTTGGTCTTTCCATTCTGGTTGTGAGGAACAGAGAAACCACAAATAGTGTTGAGCACTTCTTCATTTTATGGAGAACCTGGTCTGTGACCCATTTGTGAATGGCAAGGTAATTCTGGGGTGCTTCATCTGCCTTTTAATAAGGAGAAGAGCAACTGCACACAATAGCATCATGGTTTCAGGTGTGCTGAAACCGTCGAGTTCTGAGAGGAAGTTACAAAGGCAACCAGACTGAGCACAAGCATTCACTGAACGCATTCAGACACACATCCCAAATCCTTATCACAGCTGAAAAACAAGGGGCAGGCATGTCATCCTGTGAGCCCGTAGCTCACAACTGCGCAGATGGATCTCGGTGCCATCAGAGAGACGGTGATGGACACTGGTTGGCCACGTTTCAGACAAGTGGATCCTGCCACCCAGCGCCCCAAGTTTTAAACCTCTTCTGCCAAAGCAAAGGTACAAGAGGGAGTGGGAAGAAACCAGAAGCAGTGGCTTGGTTCCTGGATTAAAAATCTGGATGCCCCAGGGCACCATCCCCACCCCGCAGAGGCCATGGCACCGTGATACCACGCAGGGGTGGTGGGTGGTGCAGGGGAGGGTACAATGTGCTTGCTTGGCCTCTGGGAAGGAAGGGCTGCTGCTGGCTGCGGTTTCAGCAGGCATGGAGATAACATGGCCCAGGGAAGGAGCAGAGAGATTTCCTCTCCCGCCCTGAGAAACATTTCCTCTCACCACAATTATTGCCAAAGGGTTGAAGAGAGATCCAGCACGATCATCTGCAGACGGTGCCGGCGCTGGTGAGGGACCTAAAATAGGACATCGGAGAATGCACATCAGAGAATTTGCCGCACTAAAATATCTCTGCCCTGGAAACGCTTGTGGGAAGGCTGGGTTTTGGGTGGGATTGTTTTTTTTTAAGGATGTGATCAAAATCAGATGGAATGAAGCACAGCTAAGGTTAGGCACAGGCTGGAACTGCTGTCAGAGCCTGAGCGCTGGGTTTTTCCTGCTGTGGATGCAAGCAAAGAGCCGGGGCAAGGGGCACCAGGCCAAGTCAGCTGGTTTGGGGCCACAACAAGAGGCTACGCTGGCTGTCCTGGGCAGGGCCACCAAAGCAGATCCATTGTGGAGCTCCAGGAGCTGCAGGAGGCAAGTTCATGCACCCGAGGAAGCTCAAGCATTTTTCCATTTCCATATTGATACAATGATTGGTATTTATGAAGGTGACTTTTGGCTCTCTGAATAGCGATGCGATGGCTTCCTTCTGCAGCAGGTGTTGGTGGGGTCGTGGAGCAAAATGCAGCTCCTGCTCCATCTGCAGGGAAGCTCTGGCCAGCAGCCCCTCCTGCTTTTTCCTGGCACCGCCTGGGGTAGCCCAAGGTGGCCCCGAAAATCAAGACGAGGGGAGATAGATACATAGCGGTTTTCTGGCAGCAACAAGCATGTTAGAACATAAAACTCATGTCTCTCGGGGGATGCAGAGACAAACACAACACCCGGCCCTAGCTCTTGTCCACAGACATTTGGCGAACCCCTTCTGGCCAGCTCAGCATAGACAATACAACTACACACTCAATCCAGGGCACAAGGGGATTACTCCATCTTGCATCCCTCCTGCAGCAGCAAAGCCTCGTGCCCTGCAGAGCGGGTTTGCATTGCCCAGCGCTTTGCTGCCGAAAGACCCTCGTGGGGAAACAGGAGCAAACCCACAGCGGGGGCAGCACGGCTGCTGCACGGGGCTGGGGGCCGGCAGTGGTCGGGGCAATATTGATGGGAAGTACACCGCAGTCCGCGATTCAGGTGGTCTGAAAACTACGAGCGAGGGGGAGAGCGGCTGCCAGCACCTCAGCGCTGACCCCGTCAGCTTGGTCTTACCTTGGGACAGGAGTGGCACATCCCAGCCCTGGTGAGGCTGAGGATGACCAGAAGCACCCAAACGAACCGCAGCAGCTGAGGGATAGCACCAAGCTTCCAAAAGCGGAGCCCCTGCCTGGCTTCCTCTCCCAGCCGGACCACAGAGCTGAGTCCCATCTGCGGGGGCTTTGGGGAAAAGCCCATCCAAGATCTCAGCCACCTTCCTTGCAGGCAGCTCTGGCCCATGGGGAGTAGATGCAGAGGCAGGGGGGGTCCGGATGGCACCAGAGCATGGCTGGGGACAGGCAGAGGGGCTTGGAGCAGACCAGAGACACCCAGCTAGGGTCCGGCATGCACCAGGCAGAGGGGTCTGGAGAGAAACCAAGAGGATCCAGGGAATATATGGGGAGGGATGAAGGGGATCAGAGGGGGAAAGAGCTTCCCTGAGCATGTACAAGGCAAAGGGAGGAGATATATAGGAGCGCGTGGAGGAGGAAGGAGGGGATCCGATGGCCCAGGGAACAACAACTAGGGGATGGAGTGGGCACAGAGGGGAGCAGAGACGCTCAAGGGACACAAGAACAGGGCTGAGATAAGCACACCCACAGCACACAGACCAGAGGCCGGTGCTGAGCTTAAATGTGGCTCCGGGGGTGTGGGCCAGGTGGGGCTGCTCAGGGCGATTAAGGCCATCACAGGCCATGATGCACAAGGGGATGTAGTGCATCGGGGGTCCGATGGACTGGGGTGCCCAGGGACATGTCCCCCAGCGGCCCAGCCCCTCAGGGTCCAGCTGGGGACGGGCACAGAGTGACACATCTCAGCGCCCACCCATCGTACCCTTCCATCCCACCAGCTTCTCATGAAGCCAAACTGGGATAACTGGGCGCGAGTGCTCATGAGGGTGATCCAGCCGTGATGTGCCACAGGGGCGTAAGGGGCAGAGCAGACCGTGGGTGGGAGGATGCCCCCGGCTCAGGCCCCAGCTCTGCCCTAGGGGTGCCCATCGCTGCCCCAGTGCCAGCAGCCCCCAAGGCACCGTGTCAGAGGGGGACAAGCCAGCAGCGGGGGCTGATCCTTGTGGCTTGTGGGGTCAGGCAGCTGCGGCTCTCCCACCTCCCTGGCTGGGTGCCCTGCATCTGCTGCAGCAGCCCGGGGGCACCAGAAATCCCCCCAAAATCCATTCTGAGACCTTTCCAGAGAAACAGCAGCCAGGAGTTGGAGGCCATAGGGCTGTTCATCGTCATCCTCGTGCCTCGCCTGCCCGCCCCGTGGGAGTGACACACGGTTGCAGACAAGCCAGGTCAGCCATATTTATTGAGAACGTTTGTGGAGGGGTTAAAAATATTTCCACTAGCTCTATAAGAATTTATAAACCTATACTCTTTGTATACTTTAATAAATGCATCTATGACCATCATGCAAAGGTAGGTACTTCTGTAAGAAAATAGCAAGATAAAAAAAGGAAAGCACTAACACAGCCTTCAGGTCCCTGCTCACAGATGTGGTGACAAAGGGAGCCCTCAGGCTGTGGCCGACGCGGGGACACGGGTGGCACATGCCAGGCATTGTCCCCAGTGCCCTGTGCCACCCCACCAGAGCCACCTTCAACCATTACGTGTGGACCGTGGGGCTGCAGAGCCCTTGCAGAGGCTCAAAACCACCCAGAGGACCCCGGATAGGGGGGCCTGGCAGGGAAGAGACACGTCCCTGTGCCCCCAGTTCTGCCTCCAGCCCTCGGGGCCGCCCCACAGCCTCAACGTCCCCTTTCGTCTTTCCCCATTGCCCGGGGGTGAGCAGGGAGCTGGGGGGCTCGCCCGGGGACAGGCAGCAGTGCTCTGCCAGGAAGCAACACGGACGGAGGACATCCCAGGGGGGACGCAACAGACAAGCAAGCGGCACCAGGGGCCAAAATGTCAGGAAGGGACGATGCTCCTGCCAAGGGTGGGGATGGCGATTATTGCTTTATAGGGCCAACATCGGGGTGGGGGGCATGGCTCTGGTCACCGGGATTTGAGGGACTTTCTGGGGGGGACGGTGATTCTCCAAGGCTCCTCAGGCACCAACTGAGGGTGCTCCCATGGGATGATGCTCCCTGGGGACAGGGAACATGCCAAGGATATGGGGCTGGACACAATCAAGCTTCAGGCCCTCCTCTGCTGGCATGAAGGTGGCCGAGGGTGCAAGCAGTGGCTGTCCCTCCACAGTGAGCTGTGGTCCCCAGGAGCCTCTGTGGTCAAATTTTCCCTTCCATCCCCATCCCAAGGTGGGAACTGGCATTATGACAGCCCCCGTTTTGTGGGGCTGGGACCAGCCCTCTCCTTTCCTCTTCCTTTACACCATGAGCAGACAGCCCGAGGTGACACAGGAACAAGAGCCACCATGTGGGGACCAGGGTGGTGGTGGCCTCATGGAGCTACCCGGGGCTGGGGGAGACATAGAGGGAACTGAAGCACTGGGGACTAAGCTGCACCCAACCCAGGGGGGTGCAGGGGGTGGCCGGGACAGGGTCTGGGGGATCCCTGGGCTGGGCACCCCATCCCCTCGCCGTCCCCAGGTCCATAAGGCGATACCGCAGCAGCTTAAGGAGAAAGGTGTTGTTGGTACCGAGTCTCGTAGCTTGGCTGGGATGGAGCGTGATGTAAACATTTCTGATCCACATGGCGCACGGCCGGAGGAGGAGGAGGGGGCTAGTGGGAGTCCTTCATCTGCTTCTGGATCTTCTGCAGCATCTCCTGCATCCGCCGCAGCTGGATGGGAGCAAAGCAGTGACAACCGGGGAGGTGGCACCTCCCCGTGCTTTCCCCAGCCGTGTCACCTCCCCGGCAAAGAGATTTGCATCAAGCATCCCAAGCAGGTTTGGATCACCAGGAGTTGTGTTTTGGGGAGAAAACCTCTGATTCCCCTCAAATGCTTCCCCACCCCATCTGGAGGACCGCAGGAAGGGTGTACCCTGCTGGGGCTAGGGACAGCAAGGGGACGTCAGGTGGAGGGATGCTCAGGGGGGCCCCGCACTCACCTCCTCGTCCTTCTCCCGGATGAGCTTCTCCGTCTCTGAGTCTGGCACCGGGGGGATGACAGGGATGGGGAAATCTGTCCCACTCTCCCGCGTCAGCTTGCTGCGGGGCAGAGAGAGGAGATGAGGCTGTTCCTACTCCCCCTCCAAAACCGAGCTCTCCTCCCCCAGCTCACAAAACATCTCCCAGCCCCACACACAAGAGCTGGGGCCAGCCAAAGGGGACAGCGTTGGCCCCCTGGTGTCCCACAGTCCATGGGGACAGCAGGGCTGTGCTACAGCCCCTGCTCCTGGCAGTGCTGTGCTGCTTTTCCAGAGCATCAGCGAGGAGACACACTCGTGGTACAGCGCATCCTGCCCGGGGCCGCCCCATCAGGAGCGGGCTGGATCAATGGCTTCTCCCATGACAAGGGCACGGGGAGAAACCATCTCTGGTGGCCGGGTCCCTGCAGAGTCCCCGCGCTGCCCCAGCGGGTGACCACGTGGCTGTGACATCGCTGCCACTTGCAGCGGTCACGCGTGCCACCACGTGCCAGCAGTGCAGGGGACAAGCGGGAGCGGTGATGGATGCAGCAAAGCTGACACACGGGGCGGTCGCTGCACGGGGAGGCTGCCCCTGGTGCACTGGGGTAGATGTGGGCATGCAAGGGCAAGGGCTGGTTTCTGGCTGCGTTTTGAACTGTTTTGGAAATCACTGCCCGTTGTCACGGCTCCTCACCACGGGGGGGGATTTTGGAGCCGCAGGGATGGTGGCGAGCTCCAGCTCCAGCCCTGGCAGCGAGATGAGGCTGGGGCTGGCACTGGGCATGGGCCAAGCAGCTTCAGCAGCCCAGGGCACCTGCCCGAGGGACTCTTCCCAAAAAAGGGCACCCAGCTGCCTCCTGCACCCCGAGCTAGCATCACTCTAGGACGGAGCTGCCTTCCTTTGGCTGGGAAAGGCTGGATGCCACCAGATGGGGATGCAGCGGGGCCGTGGCAAACACACAAGTGCCTGTGGGCCCCTTGGGTGCTGCTGGAGGTGGGTGCTTGGGTGACAGTGCCAGGCAGGGTCCCGGCAACCCCACCATGCCTGGGCGAGCCGGCTGGCCCCAGTGGCACAGCTCTGCATGCACACAGCATCCTCCCAGCGCCGCGGGGGCTGCCGGCACCATGCCCCCAGCCACAAGGAGCTCAACCATGGGCAACTAAATGCTGATCTGGGCAACGGGCGGGTGGCCCCGGGGCTGGATCTCCCCAGGAGCCCCCCGATGCCTTCCTGCACAGCCCTTGCCAGGCACAGAAGGACCAAGACAGCGTTGGGTACCAGCAAGCACTTTATAGAGGGGCTGGGGGACAGAGGTGGCAGTGGCAGCGGGGGACGAGCATGTCCCCAGCTCAGTCAGTGGAGCAGTCGGCGCAGCACAGCGTCAGCACGGAGGGGTGCTTCCTTCTCCCACAGCGCGCATGGAGAGACGAGCTTAGGGTGCCCATCGCTGCCGCCAGCCATCCCCGACTGCCACCCGTGACCCGAGGACAAGCCACCCGCCAAGGCCCCGCACCACACCGGCTAGGGCTCTGCAGCCAGCCCCATGGGGCACCTGCTTTTTGGGGCAATCCCTAGAATTTTGGGGATGCTAAAGGGGATGTGAGTACCACAAATCCCACAAATCCAGCTGACATTGAGGGCAGAGCCCTGGCACCGGCTGCTTGCTCTGCTCTGGCCCCAGAGCCCGTGGGGGCACAGAGTCCCATCAACTCCTCCAGCCAGCAAGAGAAGGGCCACCCACTGTGGCAGGGCACTCCAAGGATACCCCAAGGAGAAGAGAGGCTGCCCCATCCCTCCCCACAGCCCGGCCCCGCTCCCGGCCCCGTACTTGCGGTTCCTCTCCTTCACCACCATGCGGGTCATGCTCTGGATGCACTGAGTGCGGTAGTTCTCGTAGTGGGTCTCCCGCGTCACGTCCTTGAGGTCCTGCATGTGGGTCCTCACCAGCATGGTGCGCAGCTTCACGAAGTCACAGTGGGACGGGTTCTCCACTGCAGGGGGAGCCGGGGGTCAGGGGGCCGTGCCAGCCCCACATCCCCAAACCCCCCAGTGTAGGGACCTTAGCATGGAGAAAGGGCGTGTGGTGTCCCTGTCCCGCAGGGACGTGGCCCGAGGTGCGGAGCCACCAGCCCCCCGCGGCGTTACCTTCCACGATGCCCCAGGGGTAGAGACGCCCGCGGACACGCCGGCCCTTGGCCTCCACGACCGTGTTGCTGCCGATGACAGCGAAGGGGATGCTCTCCTGCAAGAGGATGGCGAGGGTTACAGCAGGGCTCAGTTCTGCTGCCGTGGTCCACATCCCTCCTCCCACATCTCCTCAGCCGTATCCAGAACCAATTTGCCAAGATACCTGGGAGCCCTGGCTATGGGATGGCAGAGGTCACGGCATGGGTTTCTCCATCCCAGCTCCATCCCACCAAGCTGCTGGTGGCACCAGCAGGGTCTCAGTGAGATGTCCAGCACAGTGTGATATATCCCAGCCGCACCATGCTGGGGCTGCTGGAGGGCTTGCCTGGCCCCAAGGGCCCCCCCAGGATGATGTGCCCCCCTGGCCATGGAGTTCCGCCCCCCAGGATGGGGCTGGAGGAGCTCAACCCACCTTCAGCGCCTGGTCCTGCAGCTTGAACTCCTCATCCTCGTCCGAGTCACACTCAGGGAACTGGTAGATGCGGATCCCGTAGTGGTCGATCTCCTCCCGGATCTGCACACACACGGCCCAGCTGATGACCGGGCTCTGCCTCTCGGAAAGGGGTTGAGGAAGCGCCATGGACAGGGCCACACACCCAGAGTCCCCCAGGGGCCAGCCACGCACACAGCAAACCTGTCCCCCGCCGGAGCCCCCAGGCTGGATGTCACAGACACCCCCACCACCCCCAGACACACGTGTCCCTGGGGACCATCAGCGCTGGGGGACACGAAGGATGCTCCATGGCAAAGCCCAGGCAGGGGTGGGCAAAGCCACCAGCCAAGAGGCGACCACAGCCCCTGGGAGGCGAGGGGACAGCCCCAGGCAGGCTCAGCTCCCCCTCACCTTGTTCTTCATGCGCCCCACCTCGGAGGGTGTCAGGGTGTCTGCCTTGGCCAGCACAGGCACGATGTTCACCCGCTGGTGCAGGGCTCGCATGAACTCCACATCCAGGGGCCGGAGGCTGCAGGAGAATCCCGTGAGCCCCAAGCCCCTTCTCTGCCCCCCCCGGGCACTGCTGCCAGCCCTGGGCGGGCCGGGGAGGCAGGGGCTGCCCCTACCCGTGGCCGAAGGGTGAGATGAAGTAGATGCAGCAGTGGACACGGTTGTCCTGGATGTTTTTCCGGTTGAGGCCGCTCTCGTCGCGGAAATACTGCTCGAACTGCTGGTCGATGTAGTCAGCCACCGGCTTCCAACTGCGGGGACAGGAGGGCTGGCAGAAGAGTGACCACCAGAGCACCATGGGCTTTCCCCAGCCCCGGCCTCAACATCTCCAGGCTCAACACCTCTTCCTAGGGCTCAGCATCGCACCCCGAGGACAGGGGCTGAACAAACCACAGCACCGCAGAGCATCCCTACCTTGGAGCCGCTCGCACACGCAGCGGCACTCCCCGTCCACAGGGCGCCCCCCGCACCCACGTCCCTCTCCCCGTGGTGGGGACGAGCCACGGGACGCACCATTCAGTGTTGTTGACGGCGTCCCCAAAGCCCGGCGTGTCCACGATGGTCAGGCGCAGCTTGACGCCCTTCTCCTCGATGTCCACCACGTGCTTGGTGATCTCCACCGTCTGCGTGATGCGCTCTGCAAGGGCAGGAGAAACAGGGACAGTGCAGGCACCCCAGGCAAGGGTCAGGGACAAGCAGGATGTGCCTGTCTCTGCGCACAGTGGGCACAGCTGGGGTGACACCACGCTCAGCCCAAGTCCCCCAGGGTTTGCCATCGCAGCGGGAGGAGGATGGAAGTGACACAAGGAGATGTCACAGCCCTTGAGCATCACCCGTACCCCTCCATCCCAGCACTGGGGCAGCTCTGGGCTTTGGAGGAGCAACCCCCACCAAGCTCTGGGGTCCAGTGTGGAGATGCAGCCGCAGGTAGGACGCTCCGTGCCATGTTCCCCTGCACCCCAGTGAGCTCCGGCTGTGTGACCACACGTGCACCCCTCCCTTGGTGGCCATGCCACCGCCTCCTGATGACAGCATCACGCCACCACCAACCACAGGACCCACCACCAGCTTAACCTCAGCCTGAAGCCGCTGCTCTCCCCATGCTGGAGTGGAGCTCGGGGTCAGATCCAGCCCTTGGGCACACAGGATGCCATGGGGCTCCCAGTGTCCCCAGGGTCCCGGTCACCTTGTCCACCAAAAGCAGGCACATCGCAGCCTGCAGCTGCTTTTGCTCCATGGCTTTTAGACTCAGAAAAGCCAAAGGGAGCCCTCATGCTGTGAACACAACTGGGGGAGCATGAGGATGAGGAAGGTGGGCTGCCGGAGCCACTGTGGGGGACCTGCATCTCCTCGGGAGCATTTTCAGCTACGTGTGACCCCACAGCCCCAGGGCCACGTGTTTTAATAACCCTTTACCCGCAGCCCCCTGCATGCCCTGTGTCCCCGCATCCCCATGTCCCCAGGGATGCTCCCATTGCACCGTGTGTGTGTGGCCGCGCATGCGTTCGCTTCAGCTGAAAATCGCTCCTAGCAACCGAAACAAACCCAACAGCCCTCCCAGACCCTGGGGGTCCGGACCTGTTGGGCTATTTTAATTCTCGAGGCCACCGCAGCTGAAGCGGAGCTGGCCGCGTGGCACCAGGCCACAGACCCCAACTGTCCCCAGCCTCCCGGGTGCCGTGGGGCCAGCGAGCCCCAACAAGCTCGGCTTTGTTCCCCCACCGCCTTGCAGGCTGGGACAAAGCCCGGCAGGGGGGCACCATGCCGGGGGGCCCCGCTGCTTTGGCAAAGCGCCGCGCCTGCTTCTTCCTTTGGGGAAACAGAAGTGACAAACGCGGGTGTTAGGGACCGGAGGAGCGCAGCTGGGCGCAGAGAGGAGCTGCCAGCCCCAAGGACGGGGCACAGATGGAGATGGCTCCTCCAAACCCGTCCGTGTCCCCCTCCCTGCAGGGATCGGGGTGTTCAAGGATGCTGCACAGTGCCTGGCATGGGTTGCTCTTACCTTCAGCATTCAGGAGCTTGCGGTCCCTGTACATGTCCGTCAGGAAGAGGCTGTTCACAAGGGTGGATTTGCCCAGCCCGGACTCCCCTGGGGTGATGGGGAGCGGTGAGGGGACACCCAGGTCACCATCCCCACTCTGGCCGCCGCGCCAGGCTCCTACCTGCCACCATGAGCGTGAAGTCAAAGCCCTTCTTCACCGACTTGCGATGGACCTGGTTGGGAAGTGTGGCGAACCCCACGTACTCCTTGTCATCCTGCGGGGAGAGAGGGGACGTGGGACAGGGCACACTGCTCTCCCCACCTGGGCTGTGTCCCCCAGGGCAATCCAAGGGGTCCCACAGGGTCAGAGCGCTGCAGGATGTGGCCACACCTGCCCGAATCCCTTGGGCACATCCTCTGCGGTGACTCCTTTGTCCCCCCTCCCAGCCTGTCCCCAGCCCAGGGACCCACCGCACCTCGGAGGAGTCGTAGGGGTCCAGCTGCCCCCAGGGGCTGCGCGGCCTGGAGGGGCTGGGCGGCGGGGGGGCCGTGATGAGCTGCTGGGCATCCAGGGGCCGAGGGCGAGAGAAGGGCCGGGCATCCCTGCCATCGGTGGGCTCCTCGGCGGGGACCCTACCACAGAGGGGGTAGCCTGGCTCCCGCCGGCCCTCGGTGGGCTCCACTTTGCGGGGGCTGTCGGTGGGGGGGCAGTCCCTGAGGAACTGGGTGAGCTCAGCCTCCTCTGAGTCCTCCTTCAGGAAGCGCTTGATCTGGGGGGGAAGAAGGGGTGAGGAAGGAAGAGACGCCCGCGGTGGCAGTGCCACGCCACGGTGGCACCACTCAGCTCAGCATCAGGATCCCCAAACCTCCGCTGTCGGCCTCATGCACCCCAAGGGGGGGACACCTCGGGGAAAAGAAAGAGGAGGAAAACAGTGCCAGCCCCGGGACAGGCATGTGGACAGAGTGGGGACAGCAGGGTCCCATGCACCCAGAGCAGCGCGGGCGCTTACAGCTTGCTGCATGGGGAGGTCAGCCGGCTCCTGGCACCCTGGGGAGCAGGGGTGGGGACCCTGGGCACCCCCGAGCTCCTTGGAGTCTTCTGGGGTGGGCAGAGCCTCCGTGTGCGCCGTGGCCTGCGGGGAGCATGGAGAACGTGTGCCGGGGAGGGTGGGAGAGAGCAAGAGGCAAGATGAGAGGCAGCAGACATGGAGCTGACGGGGGGACAGGGGTCTGCCCGTGGCCCTCCCATGGCAACTGCCATGGGAAACCTGGCCCCCACAGAGGGATCCCCAAATGGGGGGTGCACAGGGCCTCGGGGAGCCCCCACCCCACACAGTGGCGTCTCGAGGCAAGAGCCCTCCATGGGGACACGTGTCTCCGCCCGTGTCCCATGTCCTCACGGGGGGTGGCAGTGCTGGAGGCAAGGCGAGACGCGCCGAGTTAGCGGGCTGGAAACAAGGTCACGCCGCTGCCGGGCGGCATGCTCGCTCGCTCCACACTCCCCGGCACCCCTATGGCCACCGGGATGGGGGACGGCGGTGCCAGGCTGGTGGCACTGGGTGCCTCCACTACAGGGGCTGAAAGGACCCTGTGGTCTCCCTGACCCGTGGGTCCATAGCACTCAGCAGGTCCCTGTGAGCGCAGTATCCTCCCCCCTTGTTGGTGTGCTCAGCACATCTTGCCCATCTGGGGACCACATGGGGGCAGATGACAATGTCCACCGTCACCAACCACTCCTGGCCCCACTGCCCGAGCTCTGTCCCATGGGGCTGCAACCGTTTGGGGCCCCCATTGCTCCCCACGCCAGCACAGAAGGTCTGCGATGCTACAGAGGGGCTGCGCTGCATCCTCAGGGGCCCTGCAGCACTCGTGTCCCCAAGCAGGGCTGTCCTGGGGACAGAGCATCAACTGTGGCACCTTCTCCAGCCCCCCTCCAGCTGGGTGTGGGGCTCCCCCCGTGCCCCCCACCCATGTCTGCCCCCTCTCCCACCCCACAGAGGGTGAGCGCTGCTCCCCCATACCTCCTGCAGAAGCTCAGGGCAGGTGGCCATGGCCGAGCCGGTGTCACTCGTGGCTGGGAGATGCTGCGAGTGGCACCGGCTGCGCCGAGGCTCAGAGAGGGACAAGAACAGCATTAGCATAACCCCACCCTGTGCCCCTGTCGTGGCACCCATGCACCCAGGCACCGCTCTCATGAGTGCTGTGGGGCAGGACCAGCATGGGGGGCACAGGAGGGGCGAGGGGAGCCCCTGGGCACAGGGAGCAGAGCGAGCCCAGCTCCTGGCCAGCTACGGAGCAGGAGAGCAGCTCTTGAGGTGTCAAGGACCAGTAAAGCTTTGCTGGCCAAGGAGGTGGCCAGGCAGCTCCCGAGGAGGGGTGTGGGCAGGCAGGAGGGAAATGGGACTGCCTGACCCCCCATGCCTCAGGCTGAGCATGCAGCTTGGAGGACGCTCACCCCAAGAGAAACACCTCCGCCGCCAGAGAAACACGGCATCCTCAGGGGTTAACCAAAGTGTTAACGGGGCCCGCGGAGGAGCCAGAGGCAGCAGCCCAAGCTGTCAGCGCTGGGGGTCTCCCCCCATCAGCCCGACGGTGATTCACTGTGATGCACGTCGAGATGCATCGAAGCAGCTCAGGTGCGGAGCTGGGCAGGCTTCACTTGCCTGAGTTAGCCAGGGAAGCACTAAAAAGCCCCAGAGCACTGCCTTGTGCCGAGGAGGGCGGCCGGGAGATGAAGCACGAGGCTGTCGGATGCAGAGGGGCCCAGCAGAGGCTGATGCTCCTGTGCCGCTCCCCAGCACGGGATCTCAGGCTGAGCCCTGGCAGCGCACAGCATCAGTGCCACTGGTCCCTGACTGTCCCACCCTGGCGGGCACCCACCTGCGAGCTGAGATTTATCGTGTGCTGCACCGTGCCCTGTAAGCGGATTACACGCCCCGCCACACGCGTGAGCCCCTGCCGGCAGCTCCGGCAAGGCGGCACTCGCTGCCTTGTCCCCGCCTGTCACCTTGCATCGCACCTTCCCCGCACGATGACAGCTCAAGGGGGCAATGGGGTGAGGCTGGCAGGGCACTGGGGCAACAAAGCCTGAGCTGGGAGAGCCGCCGTTAGCATCTCCACGCCCGGCTGCTCTCCTCCAGCCTCCCCAGGTTGGTCTGGGGAAGCTTCGCACCCAGGACGTGAGCTAAGGCCGCCAGGGCACCCTGCATCTTCCCCAGCCCCGCATACCCACGGGTGGCATCGCATGCTGTCCCCACAGGGGTGGGAAGAAGTATCCCAGCCAGGTGCTGTCCCCACAGCTGTGCCCCACCTAAAGGTGACATCCAGATGTGCCACCCACAGCACCGCACACACCACTCCAGCCGGGCATCTAAGGCAGATGGGGCCACAAACGCCCTCGTCCCCCTGCCCAGCATCCACAGCGCTGAGCATCCACGTCCCCCGGTGCTCCCCACGCACCGTACTGCAGCAGGAGGTTTCCCATCCCCATAACCACCCCCCACCAAAGCCTGGTTTTCCCGGGAGCAGCCCGGGGGGCTCGGCTGTCCCAGCGCCCCTTCCCCAGGGCAGCCAGCACCTGGGCTGCTCATGCTGTGACCTGCCTGCAGCCGCGCATGCCGCCAAGCTGCGCCGGGAGCTCCCAGGCGCTGCCGCCGTCTTGTAATCAGAGTTTCTCACTCCCAGCTCACACCTCCCACCCCATCAGCAGCATCTCATTGGGAAACTGAGTCCCCCAGCTGCATCTGTTGGCTTGAGCAGCCCAGAGAGGCTGTGATGGAGCAGAGCCCATTCAGCTGGGACCTCCAGGGCTGGACCATCCTTGGATGTGGGTGGGGGAAACGTGGGTGAGGAGCAGGATGCTGGGCACCCTATGAACAGGGCGCAGAGCCATGGTACCCAGGTCTGGGCACGGTGACGGTGCCAGGCAGAGAAGCACGCGAGAGAGGAGCCTTCCCGATGCACCCCTCAGTGCAGGAGCTCCAGCCCCTTCCCTTCAGGGCACCGTTTAGGAGCAGGTTAAATTACCTGCGAGGGGACCCGGGATGGGAACACGCACGGCAGCACCTCAGGTGCTGCAGCCTGGAAGTGACAGCGGGGCCTGCCCGGACTGGAAACAAGGCAGCGTTTCAACACGTGCCATTAATCACGGGAGCAGCCGCCACAGCCCGGAGCAGGGGCAGGCAAGAAGATTCAGCGCGCTAAGAGCCTGAAGCGGCTCCGACGTGGCCTGGAGCCGGGGCTCAGCAGCCTGCCCTGGTGGGGACCAGGGCGTCCCTTGGGTCTGTCCATCTCCAGGGCCAATTTGGGAGCTTTTGGGGAAGGCGCTCTGCAGAACCAGTTACGACACGCTCCGCCAGCCGCCCTCCTATCTGGTTTCACTGTGTCCCGCTCCGGAGGAATGTGCCGGACCCATTCCCACGGTGGCCACTCAGGAAGGACGAGCGGCGCGGTCCCCACCAAGGGCAGCCGTCCCGGCGCCGCAGCCCCGCAGCGAGCGGCCGCAGGGTGCTCCCTGCGTCCCCACCCCGGGCACAGCGAGCAGCTTGAGGCCTCTGTGGAGACGCGGACCCTGGGGACCCTGCCAGTGAGCGATGCCACCGGTGCAGGACATGTTCCTGCAGGGCTCTGGTGGCCGGGAGGGCTCTCAAAGACTCCGGAGCTCGCAGGGATTGCCCCGAGCTGTGGCTCCGCTCCAAGCATGAGCGATGGTCCCCGCGGGAGGGCCCGGCCGGCAGCGCAGCCGGTGCCACAGCCCGCGGGTGACTGCCAGGAACCGGCCAAAGGCCCCGGTGGGTGACCGACGCTCGGAGCAGCCGCTGCCCTCCCTCCCCGGCCCTTGCGGCGATGCCGGGGGGGGGCCGCAGATGGCGGGGCGCAGGTGCCGCTTTCCGGGGATGGGGTGGGCGGCCCCGATGCCACGGTGAGGGGCGACGTGCAGCTCCCCCCAGCCCCTCCCCGTGCCCCCGCTCCCGGGCAGGTGCGGCC
>VXAL01002317.1:281511-319237 GCA_013399475.1 Chauna torquata | reverse complement strand
CGCTCCGCGCTCGCAGCCTTCCCGCCGTCCTCGCTCCCGCACCGCCGGCGCTAGACATGGGCTCCGCGGGCACCCGCCCCGCTCTGGCGGCCGCCCTCCTCTGCTTGGCCCGCCTGGTAAGTGCCGCCCGCGCGGCTCTCCGGGGAGGGAGGTGAGGTGCGGCGCGGCTGGGCAGCCCCGGCGCTCACCGGCGCTCTGCTCCGCTCCGCAGGCTCTCAGCTCGCCCTGCCCCGCCGTCTGCCAGTGCCCGGCGGCCGTGCCGCAGTGCGCCCCGGGCGTGGGGCTGGTGCCGGACGGCTGCGGCTGCTGCAAGGTCTGCGCCAAGCAGCTGAACGAGGACTGCAGCCGGACGCAGCCCTGCGACCACACCAAGGGGCTGGAGTGCAACTTCGGCGCCAGCCCCGCCGCGACCAAGGGCATCTGCAGAGGTAAGGGCTGGCGGTCTGCCTCCCCGCGAGAGAGCAGCGGTCCCCGTAGTGCCGCAGTTTAGTAATTTTGAGTCCATGTATGGTTATGCTTTGTTGTTGGTAGCTTGGCAGAAAGGCACATGACTTCAGCAGTCTGGAATGCGATTCAGTATGTCTGGGCTCCGCTAAAAGCACATAAGGAAAAGTGATTCCTGACTAACTTATTGTTCTAGCCCCGCGTCTCCAGGGGATTGTAGGGAACTTTACCATAAACCGAATTTAACAGACCAGCAAATACGCGTGTTTAAACGAGCGATTCCCACCTCTGACTCCGTTCTTTCTCTCTCCGTTGCTCTCTGCAGCACAGTCCGAGGGAAGACCGTGTGAATACAACTCCAAAATCTACCAGAACGGTGAAAGCTTCCAGCCGAACTGTAAACACCAGTGTACGTGCATAGATGGAGCTGTGGGCTGCATCCCGCTCTGCCCGCAAGAGCTCTCTCTTCCTAACCTGGGCTGCCCCAGCCCCAGGCTGGTCAAAGTCCCCGGGCAGTGCTGCGAAGAGTGGGTCTGCGATGAGAGCAAGGATGCGCTGGATGAGCTGGAGGGTTTCTTCAGGAAAGTTTGGTCTGGACACTTCCGAAAGCGAATTAACCAGAAACAATGAGCTAATTGCCATTTTGAAGGGAGGCCTGAAGATGCTACCTGGTGAGTACAGGCTAATCTGTGTGTAATGGTGACAGATTTGGGGAGGGGGGGGGAGGAAGAGGAGGGAGGAAAGCTATATGACTCTTTAGATCCCAATGGAAAGACAGAGACCCAGTGAGAAGATGCACTTAGTCTAAGCCCTTTTTTTTTTCCTTCCAGTTTTTGGATCTGAGCCACAAAGCCGAGCTTTTGAGAATCCCAAATGCATTGTGCAAACAACTTCCTGGTCCCAGTGCTCAAAGACGTGTGGAACTGGCATCTCCACAAGAGTTACCAACGATAATCCTGACTGCAAGCTCATCAAAGAGACCAGGATATGTGAAGTGAGGCCATGCGGCCAGCCTAGCTATGCCTCCCTAAAGGTAAATACAAACTCCTCCGGTGCTCCTCTTCTTTCTAAACTGGTTCAGGTAGAGGGTAAAGGCTGGACAAGAATCTCCTACTAATAATACTATTGTCTCCTCTTTACAGAAGGGAAAAAAATGTACCAAGACTAAGAAGTCCCCATCCCCAGTGAAGTTTACTTATGCTGGATGTTCCAGTGTGAAGAAGTACCGCCCCAAGTACTGTGGCTCCTGCGTGGATGGCAGGTGCTGTACTCCCCAGCAGACCAGGACTGTCAGGATCAGGTTCCGCTGTGACGATGGAGAAACCTTCACCAAGAGCGTCATGATGATCCAGTCCTGCCGATGCAACTACAACTGTCCACATGCAAATGAAGCTTATCCCTACTACAGACTAGTCAATGACATTCACAAATTTAGGGACTAAGTGGTGTTGGGGGTGGGATGCTAAAAGATTCTGAAGTAACCAGCCATGGAGGAAGGACCTTTGGAAGTGGTGCCTTGCCCATTTGAGGGCAACATTGAGATGTTACAAGAGTGCACTGTGCAACTGGACACTAATGCAACAGAGATTTAAGCATACTTAAAGCTTCATAGTACTGGAGCAACTTCACTGCTTCTTTTTGGAGCACCTTATCTTATATACTGTTTTCTGTTTGTAAGTGATGTTTTGTTCCGGTTATGAAAACTTTTTTCCTATCCTGTTCAATTTAACACTATGCTTTTTCCCCTTCCCTCCATCTCTTCTCTCACCCTTTCCCAACCACATTGGAAGTTACATTCCTTCCTGAGGTGGGCACTTGTGGGGTGTTCACAGTGGCAGCTATTATGTACCAACTGTAGTTTAATGGCAAACAGAAATCAGTTGTTTTAAAGCTGAGTATTTTATTTATCAAACTGTAGCTTTTTTTTTTTTTAACCCCTTCCAGCCCCTGTAATACTGGAATAAGTTGTAAATGATTTTAATTTTATATTCAGTGAATTAAAAGAATTTATTTATGGAATTAATCATTTAATAAAGAAATATTTACCTAACTACTCTCAGTAGAGCATTTTGAAAGGTAACATTTAAATACAGCAAATGCACAAGCTTTCTATGAAAACTTTGAATTCCAAGAAACAAGATTCTCTGAAAGTCAAACTCTACCACAGATACAGCAATGAACTAGTAAGCTGAGTCTAATTATTTGGGTAAATGATATTTTGAAGTGGTATGTGCAGTCTGCCAGCCCATGCTCTAGAAAGTGTATACAGAAAAAGCTTCCTGGCACGGAAAGCAAATGTTTGATGGAGAGGCCGAAATGTTAATTAGACCGTCAGATTATTCACACTGTCCTGGCATTTGCAACATAAGGCACTTCATTAGAATGCAGTACGTGCACAGTGATGTTGAGCATTGGGGTGGAAGTGGTTGTCAGGTCTCACATTTTTTGGTGGCTGCTTTTTGCAAATTAATAGAGTTCTGTGGAAGAAGGTTTCCTACAGTCTGCAGGAGGTAGTTTGCTTTCACTAAATTCAAATTAAATGAGCTTGAAGCAATGACTTTTGTTAATCCTAATAACCCAGTGATGAAAAGTAAACATACTGTTAACAGGGGAAGAATGTGAGGAATTTCAAGTACTTTTCCAATAGAGTAGAAGGCAAAGCAGCCAATCTTTTCTCTTCTTTGCCTTCCCTTCCCACTTTTTAAATATGTAACTACACTTTAGGGACATGGATGACATTTAGCAAACCAAGGGAGTCCTAAGATAGCTAGCTGGCATGCATTAAGAAAATGACATTTAAAAAACGATCTAGAGGAACTGAGAAAGCTGCATGAAATATTTGGACTATGCTGGCTAGTACAAAGCTGCACTATAGATAAGACTGAAATGAAACCTGCAACACAGTTTTTTCTCCTCATTATCACCAGCTAGTTCTCTGGCAAGAAGCCTTCCTGTACTCTTTAGTAAGAAAAGTACTTCTCATAAAAAGCAGAGACTGAGCGTGTGGTTTTAGAATTGTAAAGTATTGTCATCCACTGTCATACAGTTAGACACGTAACTGGTTAACAGTTCACTTTTCATTTGATTAGACATAAATATTTCAATAAAATAGATGGCCAAATATCTCAGAAGCTCATCTCTGGCACCTAATGCTTTGCCTGAAAAATTACAGCCGTCTCTCTTCTGCTCAGTCAAGTTCTCTCCCTGAAGGCATTCAAAACTTCAGCTGTTTTGGAATTTACCACCTGGCCACTAGTCTCAGCTGTACCTAAACTTGTCTGTACAATATTTGTTGACAGTAAAAGTGTAAAACGCAACGAAGCGCTTTTGTTTGGTTTCTACTTACATCTACCACTGAACACTTCATTACATCAACCTCTCGCTGAGAAATCACCAAGTTCACATGTTGGGTTACTGCATGGAGGGTAAGAAGAACATACTGTTCACAGACACGGAGGAGCTGCCTGCTCATTCCTGGCCACCTCCAGTTTCAATTACACTTGAATGACACCCGCCTTCAAACTAACCTAACACAGCTCTCCTAAAAATTACACACGGGCATAACTACACTATACTATGCGCGTAGACTGTATGTCTGAACATGCACACTGTATACAAGCAAAAAATGGCCCTTCCAGCTTCTGTCTGAAATGTGGTTCTACACAGGTCCCACATTTTACAACCTACACTTTGGGCTTCCCGTGTTTCATCAAGTAGAGAGGTGGGTCTGTAATCTTTGCTCACTAGAAAAATGTAGCGTTGGGAACATAAAGGCTGCAGGAGCAGAACATGCAAACATAAGAGTAAAATACACTAAATAAAATTACCTTGTTTATAAATAGAGGAAATGAACCCCACTAGAATGAACTGCAAATCTTCCAGAGTTGGGATTTCACACCAACTGATCATCAACCAGTTCTCTTTTTACTTGTTGTATTTCACAATTGCACAGCAAAATTACTAAAACCCACGATTCCCAATACTACAAAAGGAGTCAGCATCAGATCTTGCATATCGTCTTTGCTCTTGCTTTGAAATCTTTATGTCCTCTGTTGTTCCGGCAGAAAAAAAAAACCCCTAGATGCTAGGCATGAAAACATCAGTGATAAAAACATGGGTTCCTTTAAGGAACCATTTAAGGAACCTCCATCAGGAGGGCTTACAGGTAAGATAAATGAATACAACTATAATTTTATTTCTTGGTTAAAAACTAAAATATTAAAATCCTTCTTCAGGACAAAAAATAAAAGATTTAAAAGATTTACAGATGAGGCATGAGGAACATAAATAATGTGCATGAAAAGCAGTAAGTATACAGCACATTTAAATGCCAGGCCATGAAACAGTCCAAACCCTGAAAATAAAAGCACCTGCACTGTGCGGAATTCCTCAAGACAGGCCAGGCACCATGAGGCGCCCCAACTTTGTCTGGGGAGTCCTCACACACCAGAAGGGTGAGCACCGCACAGCAGCCCTCAGGCACGGTTCTGAGCATCAGCACCTGCTTCAGCGGTCCCACCTCTCCCTTCTCTTGCCTGCCTGTTTCTTCGGCTGCTCATTTCTAAGCTGCTCCGATCTGCCACACAACCCCGCAACGAGCAGCTGAGTGGGTGCAAGTGAGGGGTCACCCGAGGATGGAAAGCGTGGCACCAGACAGTTTGCTGAAGCTGGTGCTGCCGCCAAAAGGAACTCTTGTCAAACTACAGTTTTAGGACTGAAGAAATGTCTATTCTTGTATTCAACGGTTATTTACAAGTGTTTGATGGCGGTAACCACTGTAATACCAGGGTTAGATACAAAAGCTTCCCTACTGATGAAGACAACACAGTGAAGACAAAGTTTAATGCTTCCTTAAGTGCTGCATCACAAGAAACAAAACAAAAGCAAGAGTGCGCAGAAAACAGACTTCCATAATTACATTAAACCCTCTCCAGTGGGATGCTGCTAGCACGCTCTCATGAATGAGCGGGGAAGTTGATGAGGTGCAGATGGAGGAAAAGCTAACACGTTCCTGACAGAGCGACAGCCAAGCTAGTAACTAACTCTTGCTGAGCTGTGCCGTAAGAACTTCTATATGCTATATACAAACTATTGCAGAGCCCACAGCAAAGCAGTGCCCACTGGGCTGGCTGACACTCCAGTGGACACCTTCTGGGAATCAGGCCCATCTGCCCTGCTCCTGGTGGGAAGCCGTGTACAACTTTACTCCTGTTTAGTTCGTGGAACTACTGATGTGCAGTGCCCAGCATGCAGCGAGGGAAAGCTGTGTGGTTTTATCAGCTGCTCTGCCTCAAGCCTGTTTTTCATGTAGACACGTCCCCATTTTCATCTTCACATTTTTTTTCTCCACATTACATACCCATGTAGAAAACAGCACACAGAAACGTAGAGGGGCCATGGAGAAAGCAGCAAATACAGCTCGCTTTGGAGATACCTATAAATGCATTTCAGCTCGTGAACAACTGACTACATTGAACTGCAGTGAGACTTGGCATCTAGAAAATACAAATCCAGCCAACAAAATGATACAGTAAGCATCTATCTGCTAATACAAGTATTATCCTGTAAAGATGAAAGACCAAGAAACTGAATAGATGGTATCCAGTATGCTATGACTCGACTACCCCCCTCCCCGAAAACCTACAGAGTTATGACCTCTGCATACACAATTTATATTGGAGAACATCCTGGAAGACTCCAAGGCACCATTCACAAAGCAACTTCATCTGTCCTGAAGTACAACCACTTACCAGACGGAATGTAGCAACCATCCAGAACGAAAACATTACACAAGCTTTTGTAAGGTTCTCATTTAGTGGACAGAAGACTTTTAAAGGTAGGGTGCATAGATTCGCCCAGGTGGGAATCCGGCGAGGATACAGACACTACCAACTTAACATCATGATGAATACAGCCAGAGTTTTAATAATAGGAATGAAGAGACTCCACTATAAATAGCAGTTAAACAGTCACCAGCGTAGTCCACCAACATTTTGAGAATGCTGGTTCAACACCAGATCAAAAGGAGACCAGTGGATCAGCAGATTCAAAGTAGCTGATTCTCTGAAGCTACTGAGTTCCCTGAGCATCTCAAACCAAACAGGTTAGATCCTAATTAGCTCATAAAATCCAACATAATCAGAAATTAAGATAGCATAGATACAAAATCAGCAAGTTGTTAATGAGAACTTAAAATAAGAAAATACATTTTATTCTCCAGAAGCTGATACTTGTGCTGTAGTGGAACAATCTCATTTAAACCAATTTGGATGCCCCAGCAGAGTTGAAAGCAGAAGCTGCAAAAAAGGATTAACAAAGAGAGATCACAGAGTTTAGATACAGAAGTGATGGGGACTTCCCAGGTAAGCTTTCAACGCCACCCATCTGATCTTTTTCATGAATGCCTGTGCCTCACTCAACTTCTTCCTCACTTGGGCATGTATCTATTCCCTACTGGCACTCTGGGCAGAATGGACATGATTCAGTAGAAAACCAGGAAGCGAGGAGTGGAAAGGCAACACGCAGCTTTCACAGACATTTCTTTCTCCTTCTTGTGGCAGAAATGCGATGGCAAGCAGAAAGTGGCAACGTGATTTTAAAAACACTTTTGCTTTCTCCACAAGCTGGGATCATGCAGGAACCAGCCAGCTCCCAGTGCAGTGTGGTAATTTATTCTCTAAATCGAGACTCACTCTCCCCCCTCACTTCTATCCTTGTTTCTTTGGCAGATTATTTTTAACTTGCTCTGTCATGCAACCCCACAAACAGCTGTACTGATGCAACCGATGCAAAAAGCAGCCTAATGCAAAAGGACTAGACAAATATGAGGACTACTGTGCCAGTTAAAGAAAATCTACCGTTTCTATCACAAGTAGGAGCCAACAAGTCCAGAAAGACTTTCCTTTGCCCCAAAGGTAGGAAAGGCACTAGTGGATTTCTATATTTTATCACTGTATTAATTTGCCTGCCAAAAAGCCTACTACATTAAGATAGGCTGGAAAAGTTAGCAGTTGGGAAATCAGGCCAAAGCAATGGAATTTTGCTTCCAAAACAACAACAACAACAAAATATGTTACAATGCACAGAGCCAATGAGGGCAAGAAGCTCAGGCAGTAAAAGCATCATTAGAGCTAAGTCACTGTCCGACAGGTCAGGGAGACCAGGCAGGACACAGCACAAACACATTTCTGTTGTCAAATCACACAGACGGGCAGCAAAACAACCATCCTTGTCTTTTCCTGGTTTTACGTGTCATCTACAACTCCCCTTTCAGTTTCGGTATTTGTTTTGCATTGTTTTTTGCTGCCATTTCTTGTTTGTCCTGCATACATGTCACTTCCTTCCATCTCACCACAAATTTCCACCAAATAAAACCATATGCACTGCCATAGCAACATTCTAATACAAACACAGGGTAATCTTTGTTCACTGAAGTACACAGTTGTTTTTTTTCTCTCTCTTATTAACAGAACCTGCATCTGCATACAGTTTAACTGAATGTCATAGCAACAACATAAACACAAATTCAAGATATTTTTTCTTTGGAGGGAGGAAGAATAAATGTTTTCAGGAAAAGTGTGTGGCACTTCAGAAAGCAGCATGAAATGTTTGTGACCAAATACAGCCTGAAGTTACATCATCACAGCTGAGTATTTACTCTTTGAAAGCCTGCTCTGACAAGGTGTTAGACATTCTCAGCTCCTGCAGATGTCAACAGAGAACAGCCCTAGCTGGCAGGGCAAGGTCTCGGTCACAGCTGTCCTTAACACAGAGGCAGGACTTCCTATCAGCACTAAGGTGAACCTAGCAATTCAGGCACTTTCTGAGACTAGAGAGGGTGTTCTGCGCTGTGAACAGTTTTACTCCTAATGCAAAGTAAAACCACATTGCTTTACTGGAGTAGCAAAACTTGGTTAGCTCTCTAGTCCACTGCCCCTAAGACCTACTGCCTGCAACATTTTTTGCGGCATGATCCTCTTTTCCTCTACACATCAACAGTCCCTAATGCAGAATAAATACAGTAAAACCTAGAATTCAGATGTGTTCATTCAAAACTTAGCTGTTATACTGACAGAGGGTATGATGTTGTTTACCCATAACAGTTCCATAACTTATGCCTCATCCCCCCCGGAAGTTATACAAAAAAGGAAAAGAACCAAGTTCTCTCATACGACTGACTCAGTTCTAGCTCTTAGCTATTGCTACACTCTTAGCTAGGCTCTATTTTTGTCCTTTAGCTTGTGAAAAGGATGACTTCATTACACTTTTTTTTTTTTTTTTTTTAAGTAGCACGTTCATTCAGTACAAGAGCCTTTACTCTTTGCTTTGTAAGCTGATGGTCCTTCAGTTCAAGCATGCTGTGAGGGTTCAGAGTTTGAAACCTGAACAGTCTAGACATTAAAAGAAGTGCCGTAACAACGCTACACACAAACAGCTTGTTCCTTCTGTGACAAGTAGTTTATAGAAGAAAACAAATGAGTAAGCATAGTAGGCATAAAATCAAGCACTCAACACAAGCTGGTACTGAATGATGAAGATTAAAACAACATCACAGGGTTCTCATTCACAGACATCACCTGCGCTGAATCAAGTCAGAGTCCTGTACTGGGATCCCAATGTAATATGATTTTGACAGTATGTTTTCAAAACGGACTGAACTGAAGTCTTCCAGGCAGCCTCAGCTCCGTGTCTTAAATAGCAAGTGCTTGACCAGAAATTTAAAAATATGGTTTTAAGATGTATTTTCTCTCTTCAGTTTATTACAAGATGCTCATTCTGGGTTAAATCACTCAGAGAGGAATTAAAAACTTCTCCTAACTGCCTACGAAAGTACTAATAGCCAAAGAGTGCATAAACTCTGATTAAATCAGTAACATTATTGTTATGAATTACGACTGTTGCAGGACCTGCACTAGTCAACTGTCATCAGCAAGGCTGTGCTTTTAGCCAAAGACAATCATTTTGATTCATTTTCATAAACAAAAATTGATCAAGTTTTGCTGAACTGAGTAAGAATATTTGAATTCCATCTTGGCTTGCATTTGATGAATTGCCACTGTTCAAACTAGTGTAACTGTTACCACAAATGAATAAAAACCAGTAAATAGTAACCTGGAATTAATGGCAAATGCACCTATTAACAAGGCCTTTTACTCTCAATTTGATTGAAATCTGGAAGATGGTTCACAGCTTTGTCTGGTAAGTCTCATTTCTAGTAACCACTACAGGAATGATCCTTCCAATTTTCTAGAACCTTCTTTCAGGTAGGAGAAGATTTACATCTGAAGGATAGATTTAACAGCATCTTCATTTAAAAACAAATTAGGGTCGTGTTGTGACTCCCAAGGGAGCTTAACTTAGATTTATACAAGAAAACACAATGCAGGAAAACTCTCTCATTCAATTAATAAAAACCTCCAAGAGCGGAGAAAAGTAATGCGAATCACATCTATTACAAATCTGTGCTCCTCAGCCAAAGACTAATCACACACACACGCAGATCAACATTAATATCTGCAGCACTCTAATTTCCACTGCATGCTATGACTCTGGACAGAACTACCATGCTTTTACTCCAGATGAAACATTTCTTGGCAAATGAACTGTGGCAGTTTTGCTGTTCTGCTTTTCTATAGGCGTTAGTATGAATGGGTTCACGACTGGTTTAAAGTTAATTTGTGACTACCAAGTGAGCATGCAGTAATCACTGATTAGTAAAAGCTTATTCACTTTCACTGAACTGAAAAGATATGAAAGCAACACCTATAGCTAGGAATTGTGGTCCTTTGAAAAGGGTTAAGAAAACAAAAATTGAAACAAGAGGTGGGCAGAGGCCCAACAATGATTAAAAAAGAAAACAGAGCACAGGTGGCTACTGACAGGCAAGAAGAAAAACTTCCCTGTTTTACTGGAGACTGCAAAACAGATGAAGGAAAATGCACACAGTATCACTGTGAGGAGAAGTAGTATGTGACTACCAAGGTCTGATGCTCTTTCCAAACTTCATGAGCTGGATGTTGCACTGAGCAATTTATTAATGTTAATTTGTTTGCAAAGGCATGAAAAATAACTTCTACAATTCTGAACATCTCAAAAATCTTCTCTTAGCAGTATGACTGGCAAGGAACAGACAAGCTGGTGCTCTGAAGTCTAGACTGCGTGCCCAAAAGCCTGAGCCCATACTGCTGTCACAGCCTCATGTGACCTCAACAAGAGGCTTCACTGCTTTGTGTTAACTTTCCATCTATAATGTTAGCACTAGCAGGAAGAACACTCCCGACCGACAAACCATCTTCATGGGAGTTTGCGGTCAAAACATCAAGCTTTGCACTCAAGTGGCTGACTAGTGCACATCCCATGCCACCAGCTTTTGTCACAAAGGTGACAATCTCAAGCAGGAGACAGACGGGGGTAAAAATGGCAACAGCAACCTCACAGAGCTGTTTACTAAGTAACCATGTGCTTAAGATTTTACAAACACTGACTTGCAGCTAGACCTCAGGTGAACCATAACGCTGACTGCAAACTAATCCCAGATGCCTGTGCTGATTGCTGAGACTTACACAGTGCAGGGGCACAGAGGGGCTCACCCATCTTGCAAGTTCACAGCACGCACTGTTCACCTCCTCCTGCAGACCCCACAGACACAAGGGACTTAAGCCAGATACCGTGATAAGTGGTCTGGGATGGTGAAATCTTCCATCAACGGTTAACAAGATGATACAGTACAGGATTTTTCTGTTTTATTTGTTTTTAAGTAGGTAAATTCAGTTGATATTCCTGTAAATATTTACAGTACCTGGCTTCAGTAGATAAACTAATAATACTAGATTACTAGATGCACAACATAAGCGCTGTTTAGAAGTCCAATGCATTAGCACTAGTGACACTCCATGTATCCATTTCTATTTTTTTTTTAAACTGATGCTAATTTAGAATATCAGGGTAGAAGATTAAACATGCCACCCACAAAACATGGTTCAACCTGGTTCTTACTTAATTTATTAAGCAAGATACAACCAAGTAAGAAAAAGAGACACTACACCAGGCACCCAAAATGACACCAAAAATTAACGTCAGAAAATTTAAAGAAAATCAAAGTGAAAAGTAAAGTAAGATCATATGCAGCAGATCAACATGACAAAGAAATACCCTGAAAGAAAATTTGTCTAATGAAACACTAGATTTTTTTTGGTAAGTTGAAGCATGACGACTCAAATCCACAGATAAATACAAACATGTGGTAAGATATTTATACTCTGACAAATCAGACATTGAGATGTTACGATAAAAGGAAAAAAATATTGTTGAAACTAACTTGGAAACTTTAAATTTGGGTTACTCTGGTTTAGTAAAGATACATGGACAAAAGGGTGCTATGCAATAATATCAGATTTTTCTGAAGCCAGCAATTCCCCATCTCTTTATTTACATACCTAAACATGCATTACTAAATCCAAAGTTAAGGAGGCAGTTTGGAAGTACTGCCTTTAGTGAAGCAAGCCAAACTGAACCTCAGAGAAATCAGTTGTGTAAAAAAAGATTTAATTAAATAAAAAAATATAAAAGACTCATCCCACCCTCTTCTCTCAAAGAACTGTCATGAATTCTCCCGAATTTCCCCTTCTTCCTCAGATGAAAGGGATGAACTTTCACTGTCCGAGTCCTTTGCAGATTCACTGGCATCTGAGGGTGTAGGACACAAACAAACAAAAAAACAACAAGCAATTAGTTTCAGCAATGTCGTTTCCCCTTCTTCCAGCTTGCTCAAACAGAAGCAGTGTTTTGAATCTTCTTTTCCTTTTAAACAGAGTTTCCTTGAAGATAGTTATTTCATAACACACAACAAGTCTCATGATATAGGATATGGCCTTGTGTAGCACCTTGTTGCTGAAAGAGAAAGCAAGCCAATGTTTAGGATTTTTTTTAGTTTTTAAATCTTGGTCTCTCAGTCAAGTAAGCAAGCAGAATATTTATCCCATACAAAACTCTTCCACTTCATCCACTGAGAAATTCAAATTGTTCTCTTGGTTTGTTTTAAATGTTGTTTTCTGGGTTGCTACATACATGTATTACAACTGTAATGAATTATAAATCATTAGCTGTTTTGTTAGTGTTTCAGTTAAGATGCAGAACTATTGAGAAATTCTAAATGGAAAATTAAGATGAGGCACATATGTGCTCCTTCCACATATTCCAGCATCCCAAAGATGGTGTCAAGCTGCATGAATCCATGAGCTAAGGCTGATGAGGTTAAAGCTTCACAATAACTCGTGCTTTAGGACAGGCTGCTGCATTCTGTTGAGATCATATCATGAGGCACTCATTTCCCAAACTGGCCTTCAGCCATACATCCTGAGACTCCTTCCTTAACAAGCACCGACCCCTGTCACCTTGTTGTGAGGTCACCAAATGCTGCTGGTCGGTGGCACTCAAGCAGCACAAAAATAAACCACAGCAAAGCAGGCACATGATTACACACTGTTCTCATTGATATTTTCAGTGTTTGATCCGACTATGAATTTAAAGAAGATTTTGAGCATCATTTAAAGAAACATTACCAAAAGGGAGCTGATGAAGCATAGTTACTGTCTTGTCAAGATCAGTTCTACATCTGGCAAACATGGATAATACAGAAGACACAGCATGCACCTGTACAGTTTCAATGGAATTCGTTCAAGAAAACAGAAGGATTTCACCCAGAAACATCAGAGGTCACATTTTGTCTACATTAAATCTAGTGTATAATCAATTAAAATTTATATGCCAGATATGTACCGAGTGATGCACAAAGTAAGAATTGTTTTTGCCTCTAAGTCTTGTGAAAATTTCTGTAATCCCCTACTATATTCAGCCATGACTGACCCTGCATGCTGAAATCAGATCACCTGTGTTTTTTGCTATAAGCAAGTCAAGCATCAAAACATCACATAGAAGAATGTGGCAATCTCCTGACTCACAATGAAGCTCAACAGACAAATTTTAGCTTAAGTCTGCTACAATAAGTTTTGTTTAACAGGTATTATAGATCGTCTTCACTCAAAAAGAACATGTTTTTATGGTCGTAATAGCTTTGCCTATGAATTAAGATTGCCCAGTCCCTCTCACCATAAAACTGTCTGCAGTTTACTGGTAATATAAAATTTAAACTCTTGGTTTAAATTTTTCAGTGCTAGTTACCTTCCTTAATCAGAATATTTTTGAAAATTTCAGCCAAAACACTTCAGCCATTTCTGAGAACAAGGACAGGAGAAATAGGCTTTGTCCTCAATAAATTCTAGCAGCCTCTCTTAGAAGGCGTCCAGCTCTAGCTCTTCCCCAGTCTTTGGGGGCAATAACTTGTGTTGTGTGGAAAATGGTAACGCTTCCCAAGCACATGCCTGATGCTGTGGCTATGAAAATTCGCCTCTCTTTAGCCAGCCTCTCCTTCCTGGGGAAGAGAGTAGATTTGAGATTGCTCAGTAAAGAAACATCATTTTAGTAGTTAAATTCCTACAAGACTCTGTTTCCTGTTCTAGCCTCGGTCCTTTGAAAACAGAGCCTGGAGGGCTACGCTGGTCGGAGCCCCTGAGCTCTGGTTACGGAGGCTGCAGCAGACGCCCTGCCATATGCTCACTCATCATGGCAGCGGCTGTTTGCCTGGAATGCAAAGGGGAGGTCAGCTGGACAGGCGGTCTGAAACAAGTGTCCCTCTGGGCGCTCATGGAGAAGGGAAGGGAGGCAGAAAGGAAAGGCAGTACTGGCAGAGATGGGATAAGCAAGAGTAGGATGGATGGCTTTGGAGGAGTGTGCAACTGACACAAAAACCCATACTCCGTGAAGAAGCTGGACTGCAAGTAACATGCAAAACGCTGCAGCAGAAAGGTCACTTCCTGGGACATGGAGTGGGCTCACACACCTTGCTGATTACAGCACACTTCTCCCTGGAGATGCCGGAGGTGAACCCACAATTTCCACTCATAGCAATTATCTGTGAATGCAACTTTTAAAGCAAACTAAGTATTGTTTTTTTTTTCCTGCTTTATTCTGTAAAGGTTCTTTACAGTATGTAAAAGAAGAGTATGATGATTGTGACATGCTTCTACAAAAGTGTTTTTTTTCTGTCTTCAAGTGGAGTAACAGCAATGAAAAGCCCTCCTATTTTTATGTTCTGAATACGCTTTTCCTGAAAGAATCCGGAGGACTGGAAACTTGGAGAATTCAATACCAGAAAAGAATATGCTTGTTTGCAAAACCCAGTCTATGCTAAATGCCTAAATACATAGTCAAGACAGAGCAATGAAAATGTTAAACGCTTAGCTTCCATACGTAAGATCCCAAGAAATGCAAAAGGCAAGTGGGAAAGTTTACGTATGCACTCAACATCTTTAATATTCCTAAGATAAAGACCTTGTAAAAATATACAATTTGCAATGTTTTGCAGGTCATTCTTTTCCTATTCATTTATAAGTACCTATTATTACCTGACTAGAAGTGTCAGCAATATAATTGGTCTTGTGAAGGCAACTTTCAGATGTAAAATTTCTGTTGGCCTGTTAGTAAAGTAACATCCTTTACAATTCAAACTCTAAAGCTTTAGGGAGAAAAAAGACAAAAATGTAACAACAGAAAAAAATAAAGACTGGAGAGACTCAGAAGGCTTCCCCCCCACCCCCTGCCAGTACATAAGCATATTGAGATACTGGGCTTTTTACTTACTTTCCAAAAGTACTGCCTCCAGATACTAAAGTGATCTTACAGCAAATATTAAGTATGGGAGGAAAGGCCTGCGATACTTCAGTGTGAACAATATACTTCACCTCTTTCACAAGAATGTAAATGAATGCTCTAACTCTTGTGCTGGTAATACAAATTGGCACTAAAGAATATTTTGGACATGAGGAGCTCTGGCCAAACTGAAACTTACATGTATCCAAATTAAGAGACATTAATCCTCTATATTATAGAAGTATCTCCCTATTTTGTATTTTAATGTCTTGGAAATATTTAAACATAGTATGAATATCCTGCAGCTATTATATACATAACTATACATGTTTTCTTTCAGTTATTGTGTCTTCCGTTTGCTTCCATACAATACATGGACACAGCTGCATATGAACCTTAAAGAGACCACCTGATTATAAACTGGCTTCACCCTTCCTACCCCCCACCTCCCTTTAAACAAGAAGAAATGCTGTACAGAATTTCTCTTTCCTGCCCTCTGTTACTGTGGTAGCCTTACTTCCACTCTTAAAAAAAAAGCTGCAAGAACATAGGATCCAAACCAAGTTCAATGCTGAAGTAAATGCTAACATGCTAACTAAAAGGATGTACGAAAATAAATTACGATAAAAGCTGTGAAAATCCTGTTATTTTTGCCATTAGCTATAACATTTTGCCGGCACAACCAAGACACCTCAACAATGAGCTACACACTTGATTTCTATGGAATCTGTAGAAACAGTTGCCAAAGAAGATTAAGAAAATTAATGGTTCCCAAAACCTGCAATAGCTGCCAATGTTCTCTGAACACCAGCTTCAGGGATGAGCGCTAACTGAATGATCCTGGCAGCAGAGGATGGTCACTGTCTTGAAGACGCACAGTTGCACTGCCCTGTGACAGAGCTAGCGGCACTTCCCAGCTGCCATCACCTCTGCCCTTCGCCTTCTACTCCACATTCGTACAGAACCAGCTAGTCACTGCAGCAGCCTGACCTCAAAACACAGTTGTTCAATCAACACTTATTTGCAACTACACCCTTAAACGGACAACCTCCCTACCAGCTCAGGAGGCGGTAATAACAACCACGCTATTCAGATTGAGTTTATGAGTCAATCAATCGTAATTCCCTCCTGACATCTAAATCACAGGGGTAGAGCTGACTACTGAAAAGCAAAGGACCTAGACCAAGAAACAATGGATAAACTAGGGTATCTAGTTTCTTTGTACTGCAATAAATCTACATGCACTCGTACAGTGAACATCAGCGTTATCTAGTTGCTCAGACAAGACTCCAATCTTACTCCCTGGCATGCTGTCTCACCCTCTTGCAGAGACTCTAGTACAAGAAATGTCCACGTGTGGTTTCCTGGACAGTAGGTCACTCCAATGGACCACTTAGTGAAATCTAGCCAGAACAGCAAAGATCCATGGCAGTTTGATATCACTGGTACGATATTCTTAGTCTCATATTTATTCAGTCTAATTATATACATACAGAGCCATGGTTCAGTTGCTGCAGGGAAAGAGCCATAGCCAACTTATTCCAAAGTTTTTCCTCAGAAATCTGTAAAAATTACAGACTGGCCCATCACTGAAAAGTATGCATTTGACAACTAAGGTTACTAGTTAGAGACTAAGGGACAAGGAACTGAATCCCTCTATCAGTAGCTGCAGAAAGCAAAGCTGAGACAAGAAGCCTTTATAACAGGGAGAAAGATGGAAATGAACTTCAAAACTAAAATACAAATTCCTGCTTGAACTGGACTGTCCTCTAAGTTAATTCCAAGATCAAAGTTTTCCCTTAATTACTTTTCCAAAGATAACAGTTCTTTTAACTCACCCGAAAAGCTACTTCGCCATTACAATTTCTAATAACCATCATATAATTCAGATTTGTCCAATTTTAGGAGTTACGCTGGGAAATCACAGACAATGATTCCCTTTTCTGTAGCAGGCTTACTTGCAATCTTCCTCTTGCAGCTTGACTTTTTAGAAACAAACAACTCTGTTAAACTGCTATGTACAAAACTTAGCACAACAACAGAGTTGTTTTACTTTAGTGGCTAAAACTACACAAAAACAGATGAAACACCAGTAAACAGCAGTAGGACAAATACATACAATACTGTTTCCTGATGTGAGCCATCAACCGTAAGATTTAAGACAGAGCATTCATAACAGCTTTTTTATATCAATCTTTCAGATTCAGAGGGAAATACAAGACATGCTGTACATACCTAGCATTAATAATGGGTGTATTCTTGATTACTGTTTATTCAACTAAAATATCTAAGTATAGCATAACAGGAAATAAATATATGCTTACCTTGGCCAAGAACCACCATGTCATTCTTCAATTTTTTCAAGACCACAAATAACGTCGGGTACTCAATTATTACTTTGTTTTTCAAATTTTCTAGGAGGCTTCTACTGGCATCCAGTTCATTGTACCTTAAAAATAACAGGAAAGTTTATTTTGGATTTTAATACTACCAAGGACATAATGTACACTTTCTAAAAAAAGCTTTTTGGCAGTTCACACGATTTTCAGATGATATCATGTTCAGAAGAACTATCTTCTGATTCAAATGACATATCCAGCCTTATTATCCAACTACTTTTATTTTTTTAAACCCTCCTAACATCTAAGCCTAAGAACAAGAGGAGAATTGAATTCAAATTTCTTTACATGATGAAATATTTTCAGAGTTCCTAATGAATATCTCAACCAAAATCAGAAATGGACATATGGATATCAAAATGGTTATCTTTACTAAAATCAGATTCTAAATTGAAAATAAGACAATGTTCTACTTGTTTTTTCCAACTGGTCACTCTTAGTATATGCTTAATAAATGTCTGCATTTGTAATTTTTCATGCTTACGGGCTTTAACACTACAGGTTTAATATACATGGTTAGCAGCCTACCTTATCACATTTGCTTATGAATTATCATTTAAGTATTGGCAAGATGAAATAAAAAGCGTGTCTGATCATCTATTAAAGCACAGGAACACTAGAAGCACTTAGAGCTCCATGTTTGTAAATGTAAGGGCTTGGATACTCAGAACAGACAACGAGCAACCATTTCTAGAAGATGGTACAACATCCCTGTTTACACCCAAGCAATCCTCTGCTTAACAGCACCATCTGCAAGAAACTCCCTGTAGAAAACCGTGCACCTGTGTGTGCTGTGAGAGGCACGTGACTCGGCTGAGCAGCCCTTTCCCACAGAAGGGCTCCTCTTCACCCTGAAAGGTGAGACCAGTTATGCAGCCAATAATGCCATAGTAGTAAAAAGTAAACTGAGCATCTTCTCCCAATCTACAATTATATCCTAGAATTGTAATATTCTCTCCCAGCTCTCCAATCGGAAACCTGCATGTGGGATTTTGGGGAAAGGAAGGGGTATTCCAAAGCCCTCTACAAGAGTAACCCTGTTGCTTTCACTTGATGCAACTGCAGCATTGAACAAATGCTCTGATATTATTACACTGCAATCTGAGTTATGCAATTCTTTCTGTAATCAAGATTATTAAATCACTACTAAGCTACTGTATCAGTTAAAGCCAAAGGAAGTTCAAAAACAAAATACACTGGGCGATAAGTGGAGTATTTCACATAGCTGCTCCACCGTCTCTGATCGTTTACACATTATAGAGTTGGGCTTCCTTTTGCCAAACAAACAAACAAACAAAAAAAACACTGGATGGGTGAAGGAAATGTATACCTTATGATTTTCAGTAACGTGTGATTAAGAACAGTACAACAGAGGAGTCAGCAGACATGAAGAATATTGAAGGCAAAACAGGATTTGAGTTCTTGGGATTTAAGGGAAACTTAGTTTGAGCAAAAACTCTCTCTCATATTCAACTTCAATCATCATGAAAATATTTGGTTTCATGTTTCTCTCAACCCAAAGTAATTATGACCTGTTCTTTCTGAAACCCTTTAGAAGGGATAACAGTATATTACATTTCTTATTGAATGAATGCATTCATAACTTGTGGATTAACACACATGAACAGAAACATATTTACTGCTTTATTTACAGTACTCTAAATGCAGAGTATGGCAATACCTTTCCTTTGGCAAGGACCTCAACACATTCTTTTCTGGTTAAGCAAACATTTACCACCAAGAGGCTAAACTAATTCACATGCCACAATACACTTTCCATTATCTCATGTTTTAGACAAAACATCTTTAGCGTCCAGCTTGGCATAAGATAAAACATTTGTACTTAAAACTATTTTATGATAGTAAATTACTGAAACGTTAGATCACTAAGTCAGAGCTTTATCTTTTTTTTATTTAAAGTAAATTTTATTGGTTGACAATGACAGAAAAAAATCCAATAATCTGGGCTGTAAACTTCAGGGAGAATATAACAAAGGAGCTTAATGCTTCTTTTTCAAAATCTGCTGTTAGTGTCTATTCTATCCAAAACACCTCAGTCTACCACACTCCTTACTCCATCTACGAGCGCAAGTTGAGGTTTTCTGCTAATCCACCTGTCATCTCCTCCTTGACTGCACACATTTAAAGATCTCAGAAGAAAACTAAGACTTTTCACTCAATTCCAGTCAAATACTGGATGGCTCTCCTGAGCAAGCCTGACTTCAGGTTCTCTTTGAAAGACTTTGTCATGATAAAAACCTTCCCAATTTTATCCCAGAAATGAAACACAGTTGTATACCACTGGTTGAGCAGCACAGGCCTCTGGCCAAAAGAAGACTGCCCTGTATAGCTTTTCCAGAAACCTAAATTCACCTCAATTTCAATTTTTACTTATGAAAAGGCTAGACCTCTTTGCAGAAAAACTGAAAAGCATCAATCCTAAAAAACAAATGACTGGCTTCTTACAAGTCTTGTGACTGATCAGCACCACGAGGAGCTGAGCACGCAGGCTCCCACGGGAACGCAGGGAAGCAGTCTCACCACAGGCAGGGGTGGGTAAGGTTGGGGATGGTGTAGCAAGAACAAGGGTCAGACATTAGCAGATGTTCTTTTATCACCATTTTTACCTACTTGTCCTGTATCACTAGGACTGCCTAACTGCTCAGTAAGAACCTACAGTGGGCTGCAACCTTTTCATACCCTTCCTTCAGCATGCAGTTCAATTTCAAACCTTGATGTGACGCATCACAACCCTGAACTGTAAATTTGGAAAGAAACAAGTAAGACACGGAGGTTTTTATCCTTAACCTGTGGTTAAACAACCTGCTGCAGAGAAGCCTTCAAACAAAGGTACTGAACACACACACACACACTGTCATCCCCCTTTGCCTCATTTGACTTCTTCGTTCCTTCACTTGGTGGGACTTCTCTTTGCACCCTTCTCTCTGCATCTTCTTTCCTCCCTGGTATTTACTTCCCACGTCTTCTCTGCCCCTTCCATACATTCCCTCAGTCTCCTCATCCTACACTCACCACCTAATACACTTTCCAGATTATTTTCTTGCCCCAAGCAAGGCTTTACACCCCTGTCACGAAGCAACAAACGGGCCTGGATTTCTTCTTAATAAGAAGATTCCATTTATAAGGACCACAAAGAGACAATCTTGGCAGACAGCAACTTTTGGTTTTAGCTGGGATGAAATAAGAATAACTGCTTTTTAAAGGACTAAAATTAAACAAAATTAGCCTGCCAGCAGGCAGTTTAAAAGCCTACAAAATTGAGACAATTGAGAAAATTTAACAAGATTCAGGGATCCCATATCAATTCCCATATAATTTTTTACATTTACTCTACAAATTGCTTTGTTACCTTTCATAAAATGCTGAAATTAAAGTGGCTCGGCACTTTTGATAGCATCTGTGAGTTTCTGCAAAGGATAGTGTCACTATCTATGGTTATTCTACTACCTTCCAGGAATTCAAAAATTCAGCCTCCTAATCTGTCTCCCACATGCAGGAATGCTATATTAGGTCACTGCATCACAACAAGCTCCCTCAAATGGAGCCTATGGCTATCATCTCAGTGGTGTAACTTGTCTGCACAAATTCAGACAGCAGGAAATTCCCTGCCGATCAGGTTTTCCTGAATGTCATCTGCAGGAACTTTGATTTTAATAGTAAAGAAAAACCTGCAATCTGGAATTAAAGATAAATTGTAACCATGTTATTTCTTTAATTTAGTCTTCTAGCTACTGGAAAGAGAGCAAACAAGTTTTACCAATCTAAATAATTGCAAATATAAGTAAAATGCATGTTAGTATAATGACGTTTATAAATTTCCTGTGAGAGATATAAACTAAGACTTTTATTCATATTTTAAACACAGACGATTCTTCTTCCTAGAATTGAGTGGAAACAACGTATTTACTTGGCATAATTCAGATACAATAAATCGTGCTAGCTATTTCAGGCCTAATCCTAAAATCCACAATCAAACTTCTGCTAACTTACGGGAAGAACAAGGATCTCTCCCCCTACATCCCTAAACTAAGGAGGGCAGCATTTTCTGGCTATCTGCATTTGCCTAGAAGAGAGCAAAGACTGGGTACAGCATTTAAAGGCTCTCCCAAGCACTTATTGTGAAGTACTGTAGCATAGCAAAGATAATAACTAACAGATGGACTTTCATTCCTAAGTGTTGAATAACCTCTTCGTGTGGTTATGATTTGGTGAACATGGAAATAGTGAAATGCACTCTTGAATTAGATGTGAAAGGAGAGTTATATGGCAGAAAGTAAACAGAATGTACTGAAACAACGCAGAACTTCATATTTAGCTTTGTCACTAGAATTTTGACATTCTAAAAATCTGGAACATAGTGAATTTTGTTAGTCCATATGTGTGAAAAAGAATTAGAAAAATTCAATAAGCAAAAAGGCAGAGTCCTTAAAAAAAAAAAAAAACAATAAAAGGAAATTACTTGCCATAACACTTCCTTTGTAACATAATTCTTAACAACAGCTGAAAAATACAGAAGTCTCTACTTTGCTTGATCACTCTTAAAAAAAGAGAGAGGGGGACCAACTAAATTTAAGTTAATATTTTAATACAAAAATTGTAATACAATTTACACAAATATTTTAAAACCTCCTAGCTCCTCCTTCCACTTTTGCTGTATGGTTTCTCTCCCAGTGCGGGACATCCACAGATTGCCTTGATAAATGTTTACTAACCTCTCCTCCCTACTGTCAAAACACGCATAGCTTAACCTATATGAATACAGACCAGATGCCTGACCAATCTCTTTTTGAATCAGATTACCTTTTTCAGTAACACTTCCATCACAGCACAGTGATTTTTCCTTCTTTTCAGAAACAAGGAAAATTAGCATAAGCAATCTCCTCTTATCAACATTTGGCGCACCAGTCCCGTTGGGAAGCAATTACCAAAGCATAGGAAGAACAGTTGTCAGCACACCAGGAAAGCATCTCAGACTTTATCACCACCTCCTAAGTATACCTATATGCTTAGAATGGATAAAGCCACTACAAAGTACCACGGAAACCATGACACTGTTCCTTTTCCTTGCCATATTTCAACCATAGACCAACTTCACACAAAGACCCTATTAAGACAAGATATAACAATCCACAGTCTCCTCTCCTGTATGGGTCATGAGAGGCCCTTCCACTAAGCAAATCAAAGTACTGCTGAAAACTGAAGGGTAAAATGGGAAAAAAAGTATTATAAAAGATTCTTCTTACAAACATATTTCAGGGAGTTACAACATCCTGGAAGAAAAAAAGTAACACCCAAGTAAAGACAGCAGGGACACTAACTGTCACCTAAGTTATCGGGCACAACAGTAGCTGTCCAGAAAGATTCATTGGTTTGTTCACTTCTACCCTAGAAAATATACAAAACAGTTAGTGGAAAGAAGAGATAAGCAACACAAAAGTACATTACTGTAGAAGCCCAGAGGCTATTCTTGTTTAAACCTCTTGAGAATGAGGCAATTGCACGAAGGAAAAAAAACAGTAAAAGCTCTTTAATGACAACCATGGAAAAATATATCAATTGATGGCAAAAACCATAAAGCAGATAAGGCATCTGTTGCAGCAATTTAGCGGACAGAGCATTAAGAGAGATGTGGTAAAAGGACTCAGAATGCAAAAGAGCAATCTAAATATTAACTGAAGTACAGACCATTCTGAATCTTTCAGTTATTGGAGAAAGTACTATAAAACAAACATGAGGAAAACATGAAACTAACTAATGTCATTTTCTTGAATTCAGTAGAATTTGGTTCAAAGAATACAGAAATAGTGATACTGAATTTCGAGAAAGCAAGTATTTTCCCCATCTCATAAGACAATGAAAAGAAATAATAAAATCCAGCAGCAAGTAAAGATACTATGATTTAAGTGCATCACAGCCAATAGTCCTCTATAAATAGAGAAATTTGCCATGGAGCTTTACAAACTGCTCAAAAGCTTAAGGCTTACAGATCTAAATTTTGCAATGTAGATATACTGTAAAAGGGTACATCACAACCATGTAAGGCTACTACATGACTGAGATAAAGAAACAAAACAGCCTAATGAGTTAATGATAGCCAGAAGGCCTAAAGAGAAAATGAAATTTCACAAAGAAAAGGATATTAGAAAGAGAGCGGGTTGAATATTGAAGATGAATTCCTGAAGTTTCAAAAACCGCAAAGATGATAGTGGCACCTCTAGTACAAGCAAAAGCTGTGGGTGGTTCCCCAAAAATGCAGGGAATTCAAGTTATGTAACTTGTACCATTAATAAAATATTGCCATAATCATAGAGAAAAAGTGAATGTCACAGGTCTACTTTAATTACAGTACTTCTGTTACACAGCCTCATGAAACATTACCGTAAATAGTCTTAGAGGTGGGGGGTTTACCAAGGAATAACAAAGGATGCAATGAAAAACCGATATACCAAGTTCAGAAAACTAGTATGTCAAATCTCATTTGACAATGCAAGTCAGCAGTGCATTGACAAAATTAACAGAAATATAAAGCTGATGAGAAATTAGCCCTTGTACACTGGCAATAATTTTCTTATTACACTTGGGTTAATCTAATGAACCTCTACTTCAGAAACAAGAAGAGCTGATGATACTTCTGTAATTTAGGACAGCAAATTCTAAGTTGCCAAATTTAGCTCGTATGAAGTTAGCCTGAATACCTCTAATACTCTGCACTAAATGGTGGAAACATATCCACAAATTTATACTTATTTGCATGGAAATCACAGTGCAATAAACCTTCCATTAAGGGGTTACTAATGCCTTATAATGAACAGGAAAAACTATGAAATAAAGAAAAATTATTTTCTTGGCAAACAAGCAGGAAGGTCAATTCCCTCCTTGGCGGTGTTGAAACAATCAGTCCTAGCTCATTTCCATCAGGAAAGTGAAAAAAGAGAGGGATTCCCCTTTGGCAGCATCATAAGGAAATAACAGGATCTCTCCTATTCCACTGGAGCACAAAGAGGTTCCCCTCTACTCCGCCTCTGTAAAAACACTGATGGCTAAGTTGCCATTTCTCACAGTGCTGCAGCTTCCAAGTTCAGTCTATCACTTTGACTACTCTTAAACACAAATGAGTTTGTATCTTTGCTTCTACAAGTGTTTTACTCCAGATTCCCCATGCTGCCTGGTCCCCCAAACTGAGAAACTCAGCTAGCTTCAAGTTAGAGTCTCAGTGTGTCTTTTTCCTCCAAGACTAGCAGCTAAACATATTCTCTCTAAGGCATATCCTCTCTCTCCTTCTGGAAAATACTGAACAGCAACCCACATACATACAGATGAATTAAACTCTTCAGTACATCTCACAACACTTAAGCTGGACTGGATTAGGACAAACGGTTTGAATGTTTCCTCCAGCCTACAACCCACTTTTTGCAACTCCCTCCCCCAGCCAAGGGGAAGCAGATTATTCAACAGGGGGTTTTCCAAACTGCAGTCTTCTCTTGTGCTTCATGGCCTCTCTTCTTGCCTTTAAGTCTGCCTTGTATGTGCATGCTACACAGTGCATGGATTTTGATGAAGGCTTTTACCATACTATGCGTATGTTACACATTACGTCCATACACGCAAGTTCCTCTCTGCTCCCCAGAAGAGACGGTGGGCTGGAGCAAACCGCAAGAATTGTTCTGGAAACAGCCACTCCTAGATGCACACTTAATCAGAGAGAGGAGAGAAAATTGGCTTGTGCGTACACTGGGTACACCGCTCCCATGCTATAAGCTCAGTTATGATGCAGAGAACAGGCTACTGTGTACAGTTTTCCATATTTTTTTTAGAATTTGGGGTCTGCCTACCTGCTTTGCAAGCGCCAAGGCTCTGAATGTCTTTGAGTCTGCCTGTGGTGCTTGGGGAACACCACCGGATGACTAGAGAGAGCAAACCACTTGGGTGAAGCCAACACTAACACTTTTATTCTTATCTCATCCTCCACCTCTTTACTTACTTACATATTCTTCCTCCGTAAGTCGCCTGGATCTAACTTGCTGCAACGCAGACTGCAGAATTTTGGAGCAGAGACTGCAACTTCAAATAAAGCTTTGTGCAATAGATGTCTCAGCCTGAGACTCTAGCTGGGACACTCCAGAAATCCTAATGCAATACCATTAATTATAAAACAGTTCATCCAAAAGAATTCAGTATGGGTTACAAAATGCTGGATTGTTGCTTTAAAAAGCAGGCGCATACTGGTTCATAAAGGAATTCTTTTCAGGAAAAAAAAAAAAAGACATTGCTCAAGATAGTAAGATGGACAAATTTTGTTTTGTTTGGAATCATCCCAAAAATCTTCTCAAAGGTCAAGTAGTTGTAGTCAGACATCATAAACATTTAGCTATGCATGCTACAGATTCAGATCATACATACTTTTTATACGCTGACTAGTTTTCTGCTTTCCTTTTAAGTTGTGTAAGACAGGATTCCAATTAAGAACGTAAGTAGATAGGAAGGAAAACTGACTACTTTTTACAGTAAGAGCTGCATATCCTGGAATATGTTGCTCTCCATCACTTTCGACAGCAGAGAGACCGATCTTCAGAGAAAGAAGGAGCGTGAAAAATGACATTGAAATGGCTGCAGTAACAAACCTTGGAAAGCTGAAAATGACCTACAAGAAAACCTAACAAAGTATTCAGTAAGAACAGCACAAGTTTAAACAAAAAACAAAACAAAACACAGCACTCTGGAAAAAGACAGCAGCAGGTAATACACAGGAGCAATGTGTTTAAGAAATAGACTACAGAACAAATTCTATTCCCCCTTGAACAGTACAAAGTAGCCAGAGCCCGACTACAGTTGTGCAGTGAAGAATAACTATTGTAAGCTAGCTCCCTGCCTTTGTAAAGCGGGCAGAGCTGCTTTTGTGCCAGCTGCTATGAGCTAGAGAGGAGTAATGAATTCTACTGTCAATCTTCTGCTGGCATAGGCTAAAGCCAGCTTGGGGTCTGTTCCAACTCATGCCAAGGCCAGCAGTTCAGCCAGGGATTTGTATCCGTAATTCCTGTCTCATGTATATCAAGTACTACATAAATGTGAAGAGAAATTGCTTCCTAAGTAAGACTACAGGATCTTAAATAAACCACCCCACACTTTTCAACACTTTAGAAAATGCAGAGAAAGAAATAATGCTTGAGAAGGGCCAATTCCAGCATATTTGTTTTGCTAGATGAATCAAGTAGTATTTTTGAAATGAGTTGTTCATATGATGATAAGAAAATGATCCATGCACCACACTGGTAGCAGTGATTTTTTTAAGCAACCAAATCATGTATGAAAAGCAGAAAGCAAAACCAATAAGCTTTACTGGTTTCACATGAAGTTATTCACAAACGATAATATATTTGCAGAAGTAAAGTGCCCTAGGAAGATGGTATGAAAAATTAACATGATCTATGTCAAACACTATCAATATCTAAGGCTGTGATGTGTTTAAAGATAACAGTATTTGATACTCTTACAATTACTGACAAAAATCAGATATATAACACACTTTTTTAATGGCAGGGAAATAAATTATCCAATGTAAGTTTTATATTTAAAAAGATTTGGTTCCATTACATTTATATTACTCTTTCTTCCAAGACAATTTTCTAAAAGTCTGTTGGCATACACACACTAATGCAAAAAGAACTTACTTCATCTTCCTAAATCTATTACTGTGACTACTGCAACCTTCTAATGTGATCTAACCCGCAGATACTGAAAAACAATAGACTACAAAAGAAAATTCTCTTTGAGCTCAGAACTCAGTCATCCAAGGAAATAACTCTCAACTCTGCCAGCTGATCTTGAGACAGGAAAGTGCTCCAACATTACTATCATCATCCAGGCTTCTGGGAAGCAACTGCATTGGATCAGTTGAAGCAAAATAAGCGTTCACCACCATAAAGCAATGACATTTAGTAGAGGAGAACCTCTGATACTTGTTTAGCAGATTTTCTTCGCTGTGGTCCACAAGAATTAAGTGGCAAACATGCCAGTATCCTCCTGTGCACCAGCCAATGTCACCACAGAAAGTAAGAAGCTCCTTGATGCTGGAACTGGTGCAAAAATGCTTTGGATATTTTTGGCTTTCTGAGTAATTGAAGCATAAGCTGCACCAGTACCACTGATATAAACAGCAATGCTACAACTGATCCCATACGCTAACATCCCCGTATGGTGTGGCTGTTGTACAACAGGAAAGCTGTAGGATACAGTCTGATGTTGCTCTGAAAGCACTGGGCTTTGCAGTGCTTCTAAGGCCAAGCAGGCTCAATTTCCCAAGCACCTAAATATTCTGTCAGTGCCTACTGATAAACCCACCCCAAAGTATTCTACAACGACTTATTCTGAAACAATGCTTACACGTCATTTTGAATATACTAATGGGCAAAGAAGAAAATTAATATATAAAAGACCTAACAATGATGTTTAAGAAAGCATTATTTTTTAATTCCATTAAGCTAAACAAATGTGGTTAAAGAGACAACTATCTCCACTGGCTTCACGCAAGACGTTACTGAACCCAGTAAAAGAGATCTTTATTTAATTAATTGTCTCAGATAAAAATATCTACTGTAAACCAAGTCTGTTGCAGCTTGTTCTCCTTGAGAAATAGGATCATCTTATATGATAAGGAAGAGGAAACAATGATGCCATTAAAAATCCATAGTCACAAAAGCCCCCAGAACTCTGGCCATTAACTTACCTGTAACAAATATCATGGTTCTGTTGGTTTTAGGATTTTCTGTTTGGTTTTGCTTTTTTCTGTTACACAAAGCCTAATAAGGCAATTCTCAGGAAAATAAGAAGGTGTATTTACCAAACCAGACTGTATAATTTGGCAGTTGCATTATTTCTTTCCTTAGTGGAAAAAGCAATGCTCTTACGATATGAAGTCACTTTGAAGGCATCCCAAATAAGGGACTGAAGACAGTGAGGACATTAATTTATCCTGAAGAAAGAAAAGACAATTTTGTAAAAGAATGTAGACTGTAAAAATCATCCAAGAGGCAGCAGCTAAACTTTTCTTGGAATAGTTTCAGCCAAGGAGAGAATGGACACCAACTAAACATTGCATAACAGGTGACAGAGGCAAGCACCACAAAATGGAAAACTAGTATAACAATCCATTCAAATGCAGATTTTTTCCAAACCAAGGTTTTAAAGAAAAAAGGAGTTACGTAACACTCATGTTTTTAAATCTTCCTCCATAAGATTCCTTACAAAGTAAGTGCGGTTAAATGAGAAGACTATCAAGTGGTGTAACAGTTACAGTGCTATAGAGTATTACGTGACAGGTATGGAGGAGAGGACAAGAGGGGAGATTATGCTTTAGGTTACTCCAAATAACTGTGGACTGCTACCAACTCATCCTGAAAGCAATTCTTACTAGCTGGTTTTATATTTGAGAGGAGCTAGAGATCAGGATAAGGAACAAGAAAACTGAAATAAGAGCTTATCACAGACGGGAAAGTTCACTAAGAACTGTCACCACTGATTATGAAAGGCACCTAGCAGGAAGAGAAGTACCATGCTGTCTGGCAGCTATCCATGATATCTGTACAACAGTGGATTTCTGAAGTTCTGCGGAACTCCTATGAGAAAGCAGAAATCTGTACCGCATGGCTGATTTATACTTCTGGAGAAAGAAAAACTATTCTGCAAAGGACCTTTGAAATTGAAATGATTGTTTTCTGTGAAATACAGAAAACAGGCAAAACTAAACCACAAACTCCCGTTACATAAACATTTGCAGGAAATACTAAAATCCTTCTGTAACATACTTATCTTAAAACTAGCAGACTAACATTTTATAACCCACAATAATCCTGCTTAGATGTTCTCTGAAACACCACTGCACTGCCTCAATAATACATAATCCCAACTGTGAAAAGTATTTTTCTCAAATGGTTTTGCTAAGCCTAAAAACAACATGCAATCCAACAACATACATCTTTTTTTACAGCCTTCCTATTACCTAGTACTTGTCGAGAAGTAACTTTTCTCATGGGAGCAGATGAAGTGCTAGGTAACAGAATGTTTGCGTAGACTTGCACGATTAGTAGACTACACCAACCCTACTCCTCCAGACTGCCCACAGAGTGACGAAGAGGATTCTGCCATACAGGAACACACAGTCTAAAATCACACAGGCTGAGGTGGCACAGGGTGAGCTCACAGTGGTACTCAACACTACACAAACCAGCAGCTCCCCACTGCTAAGAAGCGAGCTGATCTGTTTCAACAGCAAGCATTCCCGCTGCAATTCCAGGTATTGATTTTTACAATGAGACATCATACACCCTAATTAATTTAACTAGGGGGAGACAAAAGGAGAAGAAATCAAAATAAATTTTCCCTTGCTTAACTGTAATGCAACTACAGCAAAAGTTGTCCTCAGAGAGTCTTTGTCACAACAACCATGCTAGCATAACTACACTGAGAGCCTGCTGGCAGAGACACAGCTTATGTTGACAGAAGATGTTTTTCTGCTGACATGGCAGTCCCATCATTTCAAACAAACTTGTTCTTTCCTTTCAGAAGTAGAATTTTCTTTCAATATGCTGCTTCCTTGACCTGTCTACACTGCCACAGCTAGGCCTGCTTCACCAACGAGTTGCATTTCTCACCCAAAAGACTTCTCGTTAACTTTCTACAGTTCTTTTTAAAATTTACATTCACTAATTAAACATTAATTACTAATACTTTGATATCAATCAACATAGATAATTCTGGGAATACAGGATGAGGCTCAAACTTCAGGATATATATATTTACTGTGTGTACAGCATAACTTCTGAGATTCTTCTAAAAAGCTTCATGATAAAGAATTCTCTCTTGACGAATCCATAAGCTAAGGAAGGGTTGTACCAATTTCAGAAGATGAAAATGGTTAAGTAACAAAAGGAACCAATGAGCAAAAGAGATTGTCCACTTTGATGTTAAACTGGTTTCTTTCCCAAGCCTTTTACGCAATTTACCTATCCTAGTTCAAAAGATTAAAAGGTGAATTTTACCTGCTATTGCAAAAGCAAACTTTTCTTCCTTTCTAAAAAATTAAAATGTAACTGAAAAAGACCACAAAAGCTTAAAACTAAAATAAGAGGGAAAAAACCAGCTGTGTATAATTTACTATACTTTTAATATACAAACGAATATTCAGTATCATCATCTGAATATTGCCTTTCCAACCATGTCACTGCTGTACATCGTTTTGCAGTACAATCTGAACGCATTTTCAGTTTTTGCTGCATTAATTTGAGTACAAAGAAGGGGACAGGAGTTGCTCATGCTCTGGGAACCTGTCCTGAATACCACTATTAACAGATGAGTCCAAGTCTGCCAAAAATATTTTAAAATGGGAAATTGTTCTGATCCCATTTCCCAGCACAAAGTTCCAGAAGGGCTTTTTTTACTTGGGTGCAACACCATATACAACCTGAATGGCTAAAGTGCCTGTGCTGAATTTGTGGAGCACTGGGAAATACAGCAGAGAGAGAGAAAACTGAGAAAACTTCACCTGGCTGTGTCCTTCCACATGCAACTTCTCAGGGTAGCTCACAATACCAGTATTTTTTAATTTCCCCCCTAAACACACCGAATTTGGCCATTGTTGAAGTAAACGGAAATCAGTCCAGACATTTCGCTAAAAATCAGTATGTTTATAGCTCAGAACTGTGAAGGCAAATTTTACAACCATATTTCAAATAGCAATTGCAAAGAGGAAAAAAAATCAAAACCATGAAGAGTTTATATTTGTGGCTTGAATGCTGAAGTATGTTACTTTTGAATAATACTTACTGGGAAAAGAAATACAGCACAAACAGGAAGTTCAGTTATAATTGAAATTCTTTTACTATACCATTTTTTTCCCCCCTAACACACCATGCTTCAGGGGAGCATATTATTTCCATTTGTTACATTTGAAGAAAAGAATGTACTTTAAGAACCCTAACTAGGAATCACTGGTCAACCACAATAAGCTATGATATTCAACCTGGTACACATCCTTTTCAGCAACAATGACAACAGGGTGGAGTGTTCAAAGTGGTATTTATACCATCAAAAATTATTTATTTAAAGTTTAATTTTGAAGTTCAAGATTAATGCCTGTTCTGGAAACAAAGAAAGCAATTTTCCACAAGTCAGAATTCTGGAAACTTAAAAGCCCACACCCAGCAATATCTTAACATGAAGAGTGATGAGTCAGCAACTTTGAGAAAAATGTGTTACTTCCAGTGCAGTGACTGGATGCTGATGAACAAGTAATTTTTGCTGCAATGGTTTTAAAAGACAGGTCTCCAGCTGACCCTCTTGGGAGGTTAACATATCCACAGAGGAGCTTGCAGCAGGGAATGGATGTCTACACTTCTGCTGGTCAATACAGTAATTTAGTGTTTACCACAAACCTAGCTTCCCTGCAAACACTGAAACACTCGCATGAACTGCTGCTGAAGCAGCTCAGGTACAGGCACACTCACTAGTCCACCAGTGTAGCTGTGAGCGCCATAGCTTCCTAAATTGTCCAAGTATGACTTAGCTGAATTTACTAATCACAGTAATTGTGCAGAAGTTTCAATGTTGACATATTAAAAGACAAAGAAATAACTTTTTTGCTGAATCATTTTTAAGATGGCTGGTAATTACTCACTGAAGTTTAATCCACAAGATTATGTGACTTCTTCTTGCGATATTAAAGACTAAAATGTGTATTCTTTCTTTTTTTTATCTTTAATTAACAAGCGCACAAGCTGAAGAACCACCTTACCTTGTAGGGTTTTGCTTTCTGTTTTCTATTTTCATTAAAATTTGTATATCTGACCGAGGAGACACTGTATAGACTTTTAACCTGAAAAGAAGAACATGCAACATAGATGAAGAAACAATGACGTACTTCAGACTCTTCCTCCTATCATCTGTAAGGGATGGATATCTTTTTTATGTTGACAAGCAAAAGCATTTATTTCTTCGTAAAAAACAAGCATTTGCCACATGCTAAATATCTTACAAAAATTAGGGCTATAATCACATTTTTCTAATTGCTCCAAAGAAAAGGTTCACTGTCACGCCCACTAGGGATAATTACGGTCACATTTTTTAGAATTATAGTTGCTTTATTTGATCTTTATGCTATGAATCAATGTCTTAATCTTCTATTGGTTTAAACATGGTGGCTATATTCCAGGGTTACTTGGTTAGTGAAAGTTGGGATGGTTTTTGTCACAGGAATTAAAGATGTACTGCTGACAGGGACCTCAACTTCATATATTGAAAATGCAGCTAGTTTAAGCAATCTGTTCAGAACCATTCCTGTCTTTTTATTAGTGAATTAGATAAACTAGGCAGAAAGTTATTCAATACGCACCTTTGACAAACTACAGGATCCGACTCTACTGGATCAATGTAGGGCTTAAGGATATCAGTGAGTGTTTTATCCTCTGGCACCCTTTCATCAAAGATAAAAATCAAATGCGTAAGACAGGGTTTATCATGTACACAAAAATCTATTATCTGAGTCATTTAGAGGAAACTATTTGCATGCTACAGTGGTACAAGTGAGCAGTTTATGGGAGGATTAAAAGTGTGTATCAATACAGCACAGGCTATTGACAGATCTATCTCAATTTCAACACTGGGACTTCATTGGAATCTACAAGGAGTAAACAGATGAGTATCTCCAGTTTCAAACCCGGCAGCATAACATGCTGTTCATACAGCCCTAGAAGCACATGTGGGCATACATCTCATCCCCCTTCAGGCTAGGAAAAAAGGAGAAAGATTTGTCAATAAAAGCTTAGTTTTTGGATTTTGCAAAATGTGCTTATGGGCTTTCCTACAAAGCAAACCATGCAACCATTTCATCGTATGTGAAGGTCAGCTCCAGTGTACAAGCGAAAAGGGAAGGGAAATCTTGCTGAACCTCTGCTCCATGAGAGCAGAATAAGTTAGGTGTATGGGATATCACCACTATGAATATACAATATTCTCTGTTTACACTGAGGAAGGACTAGCAATCAAATATTTCACCTGATTTGAAAAGCCCACTAGCTTTCAAAGAGGAAAGTTTAAATATTTTTTCAAACTTAAATGCACTTTTAATTAAGACAAAGTAATATTCATTTACCTTTTGTAATAGAAATAGTTAAGAACTGATCAAAATATTTTCCAGTTTCATTCCAGCAGAATAATTTAAACTTTATAAAAATCTGTTCTTCAAGCTCTGTACCTTTTTAAAGTGTATTCAGCATGACAGTGAGGAAATACAAGCTTCAAATGCCAGTAGAACTTTTGCTCCCTGAAAAGAAAAAGAAATGCATATTCTTAACGCGTTGCTAGTGTTAGCTGGTAACTGCTACTTGTTTTTCCTACGATAAAGCTTGGTAGAGCCTATGACATTAGTGCAGAATACAATATGTAGCAAAGATTCTGAATGGCATTTTCAAAGAGTAAAACAGCACACAGAGAAGCTGAGAGGGGCACCCAGAAAGAGGCAATGTTCCCAGCTCCTGCTGAACTTCAAATCCTTTTGAAGATCTCTTCTTTGCAAATACAGGGAAGATATCACCAATCAAATGATCAACAGCATTTCATGTTTTGAAAGGGAACATCTTCCAGCTGACTTTCTATGTGCACAGCTTGTCATCCCTGTGCAACAACAACAGCCAGACGTCCGAGCTGAGGCCAGGCTCCACACAAAATAAAGGACTAGCTTTTCCACAGCAGCGATTACCTAAATAGAAAAGGTGTCAGGGGCAGGGAGGGAAGCTGCGCTTTGGCCCAACAGAAGCTGGAAAGAATAAATGCTTTACAGAAATATCAGGAAACTTTTGGTAGAGACAAAATTTGATGTCACGTTCCCTTCTCCACATTGGCTGTAAAACCATCTTCCCTTTAAAGCTAGTGTAATTAGTACCTGAGAATAGAAACTACTGAAGCATGGCTCCAGTGCACTATCATGTTAAGAAAGGCAGCATTGCCTAGACGATACCCCCCTACATTAGGAAATCTTTTTCTGGTTTTGTCACTCATGTGCAGAGAATCTGCTGAAGTCAATAGTGACTTAAGCCATTTTGCCTTTCATTGCTTCAAATTCTCCCACTCTGCATGGCGAGTGCAACAACCTTTTTCTAAATGAAATCTCATAAGAAAAAGCACAGTCTAAAAGGCAAGTGCATGGCCCTTTGCTCTGGTTCAGAATTTTACACTCATGACAAACAGTAAAGGTTTGGGAGAGGAAGGAGGGACTACCACCATTTAGAAAGCAGATGCCAGACATCTATCTGAAGCACAGGAACTTCTAGTAGAACTTTTTTTCTTTTTTAACTGCTTAAGACCTATGAATCATTATATCCAAGATAACAAGCATCAGTTATGCAAAGGTTCTGGTACTACAATTAAAAATAAACATTGTTGCTCCAACATGCTCTTTAATTTGCTTATCAGGCAGATGGAACATTACCCAGCACAGTCTAGCCAGCTACAGAGACAAGTATATGTGTATCCAGTAGCAAAACAGTAAACAAGTTAGTTGCTAAGCTCAAGTAACTATCGTACCAGTTTTTAAATGCAGCCACTTTATAAAGTGCACTTACCAAATAAATATTCATTGCCTTACTTAGTTATTCCTAGGTGAAAGCTAAGCTTTACAGCTGAATTATACTTCTCATAGTGTAAGTACAATCAGAGGTACTAGCTTTTACGAAAAAAAAAAAAAAAAAAGAGAACCCTCCAAGGAGCTAATAATTAGAATACCATAAACTAATGAAGGCTAAGGGGCTAAGGTCCACCACAAAGCAACATGTTACAAACTGACGTAGCATCTTGCCTCATGGATTTTATGCTATGATACTATCCTAAATTACTGAACTGAAAAAGCTTTGAAATAACTCAAAATCAGTGAGTTTATTGGAATTTTGAAGTCTTTTGCAAGGTGAGTGAAACAAAGTTTTTCAACTCTTCCTCTTGACAACTGAAAGAAGCATCAATGCCACCGTATGTGTGGAGCAAACTGGAGTAATACCTGGCACTTAACATGGCATGGTATTACTGCAAAGCACTTTCCCAAGTAGGCTTCAGTAAAAGTTTGCAATCTCTAAACAGAAATAGGCTCATGGTCATTAGCTGCAGTAAGCACTAATGATGGGTAGGTACACCTATTAAAATACATATTTACAGGACTGTTCAGATGAGTCTTTTGCTACACATTGTCAACTAACTCGAGACTTTCTAGCTTTTCTTCCTTTAATTCACCATCAATTTGTTCAAACAGGCCATGCTAATCTAATCTAAGTGACTAAGGCTTATTGTGATGTGGACTTTCTGTCAAATCTTTAAATCAAGATGGTCAAAGCAATGGCAATACTGCAGATCTTTCTCTCCTAAGTGCAAACAGCAACGCATGACACAGATCACAAAAGCACGTATGTGGCCTGTTGGGCTGTCTCTAACACAGGCACTTGAAAAAGAAATGTTCCAGAAATACTTCTAGCTATCTGCTTACCTGTTGTTAGGAACACTCTTTGTGTCTGTAGAAACTGTAGTCACACAGCACATTCTGATTTCACATGCAAGACCAGTTCCCTGTGGGCTCACTGAGGCAGACTCAGTTCATCACTGCAGCTGCATAATCAGCTTAAGAGGGATCTTTTCAGACTTTCACCCTCCCTCCCCCTTCCAGGCACAATCTAGTCTATGGATTAGTGCACAGAAAGAGCTGCAAATCAGGAAGTCTGAACACTAAATTTAAAAGTATCATTCCTTGTCAGAAAGTTCCACTTTGGAAAAAACAGAAATGTTGTTTTTTCAGCATGCTAAAACCTAAACCAGTTAATTACTTCATCTCTCTTCAAAGTATTCTTGCCTGAAAGTAAATGGCAAGCAGTAAGAGGTAAGATAGATTAAGAACTGGGTAGAAGAAGGCAAGGAAAAAAGAAGCTTAGAACTGGAATAGCCTCACACATTTCGCTGTCAAATGAAGTCTTGAAAAACCGGAATACTTTTACACAGTAAGTTTCCATAAGTACAAAAAAATTTGTAACAACCTGCTGGATGCCTTTCATTAAAGTGAAGCATCCCTCACCATCACTGATTTCTGCCCAATTTGAGAACTGAATGTCAACTATAGATGCTATCAAAGCTGCTTCACAACAAGTTCAGATTAAAATTACATATCCTGGCTCCAGATCTCACTGACTTCATTTTCCATTATGGCTCACTGGGGCAGTATTTCCTTCAAATACAACTGTCATGTATTATGTTCATTTTCTAAATGAAAACACTTAATTGAATAAGTCATCCGAAGTTGAGTAACAGCTTACTGCTTGAAGTGTTCCACGCTGCTCAGCTGCCATGGAATATCAATCCATGGTTTTCTTGAATACCAAGGAACTGACTATAAAACTACCAAACAGCATAGATATGGACGAGGAACAGCACATCCTTGATGTCAGTAAAAGCAGCATCATAGCCCATCCCTGCATTGCTTGGCTTCACATCCTATTTTACCTACTTCAGAAGAACAGGCAGCAATCAGAGGGAAAAAGAGAAGCCAAGCACCTCTTCCCCTGCATGAGATGTAGCTGCAAATTATGTTCAGAACTGCACAGGCTGTTCTGCAATTACTATTCTTCTACAACAAAGTAACTGTCTCCCTTTCATTTTTCCTAAAACTTCCAAAAAATTATTTGCTATAATCAACTTCTTTTTTCCTCACTAGTTTTTTTTCACAGAACTACATGTAAGTGATACTTAAATCTTGGAAAGCTAAAACTGAAAGACTTTTCTTTCTGACATTACAAAGACAGCAGTGACATATACAATGTGGCTGTTACCTTCAGCTAGCTCTTGGCACAACTGTAAAGATTTTCTTCATTGCCTTTTACACTTAACGCAGTACCTAGGATGATGTTCCAAGTACTGTGGGTGTATATAGTACAGGTGCTAGGAATTAAAGGACTGATCTAGAATCTGCCTAGGATCCTACAAAGGATTTTGGGACTTGGAGCCCCCCCCATAAGTACCTTGGAGGATTTTTAAAAGGGTCCAAAGCCTACATATTTCTCAAAATATTTACGAAGTGTTTCATAAAGCTTAACTTTTTTACTTAGGTTTCCTCTGAACAGTCAATTTTGCCCAGGTTG
>VXAL01002317.1:260427-273186 GCA_013399475.1 Chauna torquata | reverse complement strand
CCGCCGGAGCCGGCCCGCGCCCCGCGCCGCGGAGGAGGGGATGCGGGGCTCTCGGCCGCTCCGTGGCGGTTGCCCGCCGCTCTGCCTCCGCCTCGGGGCCTGCCCCGAAAGCAGGGTAGAGGCGCACCGGGGATGCAGGGAGCAGGAGCAGGTCACCCAACCCTGCTGCATACAGCCCCTCACAGGTGCGCAGGGAGCGTTCTGGGCCTGCCTGTCTTCAGCCCCCGTCGAAAAACCTCACTTCCCCAGTACTTTGTTAAGGGTTTTTAACCACAAAGAACAACGACAGAAGAAAAAGGCATAAAAGTATTTTAACAAAGACACTCGTAAACTAGTTCAGGGCTTGCTCTAAAAGTGTGACAAAGTAGGTGACTGCCTCAAAAGCTAATAAAAAATTAATTGCTGAGTAAATGTACTTGTTAACACTGTGGGACAAAGTTGTGCAAGATGTCCTGTGAATGCTTTGAAGAGCTCAGGTGAAGATGTCTGCGTACAAGTGGCTTTCCAAAACTCAGTGCAGTATATAAAAGTACACTGTCAAAAAGGATGCTTTCAGCCAACTGTTTCTGGCAACCTCCCACCTCAAACAGCATGGTACATTACTGTCTGTTAGTGTCCCAGTGCACAAGTTCATTGTGCTATCTGCATGGGATTTGCATTTTTGTCTCAATCACAGAAATTAAGATATATACATCTGAGCAGACTAATAGTATTTTAAGCTATTTGTTTTTAAAATAGATAATTTCTAAGAGAAACTAAAAAAAAACCACCATAAATACATGCTATAAAGAATTTCCAAACGTAAGGCAATGTGACTAAAAAAATACACTCCAAGCAGAACATTTTCTAAGAGATGACATTCTTACCAAAAAATAAAATCCATTTATCACAACATTAGCTCCAAAGCCAAACTAAGAGCAAACATCAAGTGATGCTGTCAAAGAGTAACAATCTTAAAAATGCAAAAATGACAGTAAGAAATTTTCTCTAACGGTTATTGTCATTCTATAATCTTACATTGTCTTTGATCAGATTTTCTCACAGGGAACAAAACTGATGCTTTAATAGAAAACATGCGATGTACATGTACATTACCTTGTAAAAGTAAATACTGTCAACTCTTGCAATATTCCATGGCACAAAGAATGTGCATTTCCCCTTGGAAAAGGAAACATTAGCACCTAAAAAGTACCGTTCTAGAGGATTTCCATCATTGCTGAGAATGAACTATACAATATGAAACAAAATAGTAAAAGACAAATAGATAGTTTGGAAGCTTATTTTATTATAGCTTAAGTATGGTTTCCTGTGGATCAAGACAGTTAAAGGAGTTGTTCGAACACTTCACTTCCCCGCTCCCCAGTACGGTTTGGTATCATCTTCCACAGAATATGCAGCAGACTTTGGATTGATAATAGATAGAGGCATATCATTATAAAGAGTGCTTTTCCTAATGGTAAAATTGTTCTTTTTTTTTTTTTTAATAAAAAAAGATGGTTGAACATTTTAGGCTTAATTTAAGGAAATTGAAATAATCTAATATTACTACAAAAAAAGAAATTTCTAAGTTGATGAAATGCTGATTATAATTTAACAGCAGTCTTCCAAAAGACATGCTGCACTAGATTTGTTTAACAAGTTACAAAATATATATACAACATGTCATTTTAAGATGCCTTTGGCATTCAAAAAAGTTAACTGAAGTACAGAATCTAAAACTCACAACTACTGTTGGTAGCTCTTCTACAACAATTTTTACAATGGCTGTAAAGCTAACTGTTCTGACTATATGCATCATATACAATGTGCTGTCTCATATACCATTTCCACAACAGTAAATAAAATTATTTTAAACAAGAAATCCACATAAATAATGTTTTAGTTGTAGTGAAGTATGTGACCAACGATTTAAAATAAGTACCTTGACAACAGAAACATATCCTGATGTAACCAGCATATACAATCTGAAAGATAAAAATAGTCTCAAATAGACTCAAATAGTCTCTGTTAAGGCCACCAGCACCTTGTGTTATGAAGAGCACCAAGGCAACATGGACAGGAAACACATAAGAGGTAGTGTGCCATCTGTTAAGATGTGTGTGTCCACAAAGGACTATAATAAAACTTAAGATGATGTATTGTACTGTGGCATAATTCACTTTTCATATAGAAGCTATTGCACATTTAGGAGCGTTAGCCAGTATTGCTCCGTAGTATTGTGTATCTCCAGCTTTCCTTGGGGTGTTTTTTTTGCAATGCTGTTAAATAGATTGCCAAAAGCACAGGAGGTCCTGAAAAATTCCATGTTCAGATATTCAATTCCAGGAAATTATGCAAGAAAGCACCAACCAGTATTAAAAAGAGATTTAAAGACTTTAGGAAAATTGTTGTAGTCTTCTCCTTCTTTCTTTTCTTTATTTTAAATGCCATTTCTCCTTAGAAGGAAGTCTTTTTTCTTTCTGCAGTTCTTTAACGAACACTGTTCAAAATGATTCTTCAGTTTCACAGCAATTTTGCCCATAATAGATCAATTACTCTTGCACTCAATCTATGCAGCAATTCTGTGCTGACACAAAAAGAACCAGGACAGAAACCTTAAAGGAAGCACACTGAACCACTTTCTATGAAGTGCTGCTGTCCTGGTTTGAGATGAGGAAGTGTATTAACTTCAACAACTGGAAGCTGATTAGTGTCCTGAGTGTGAAAAAAGAACTGTGTCTTATGCCAGCTGCCATCTTGAATCTGCAAGACAGAAGCAGAATAATAAATTCATATCAAAGATGAGATTCAAAACACAAATGGAAGCTGTGCTTAAAGAGTGAGAGGAGAAGTGTACGGAAACATTTCTTCTCCCAGCAGTTCATAAAGAAATTGTGTAATTTAACAAATGCCATTTCTCCCATGCAACATCACGGACACTCCTGGCAAAACTAACTTCTCAGCCCACTCTGGAATACAGCCAGAGCGGATGCAGACGCAGTGCAACACGGCTCTGGGGAGAGAGCCTCCACTTTGCAAGCAGTCCTGGGCTCACATAGCCTCTTAGACCTCTTGCTAAATTCACCTTGAAAAAACAAGTGATTGACTTATAGTCAATGAATTTAATGATAATTAGTTGTCCAAAAATAATTACCAGCTTATTTGAAACTGAGATTTTATGTTATAGAACTTCAACAGAACTATTATTGAAGTCTGAATTTTCATTTTAAGAATAACCGTTCCTAAAATTCCCTGGAGGACCTCCTTATTTCTGTTCCGATCTCTCTCCAGCATCTTAGAAGAGTCTTGAAATACATGGTATTCAACGTGAACAGCAAGAACAGATACCCCATATTACTGGAATTGCTTTTGCATTTGGGTAGATGTTGAGCTGAATATCAAAAGGTTGGCATATGCATACATATGCAGAACAACATAAGATGTAAGCTTCCAATCATGTAAATCTAAGTGATTGTTACAATAGCAGGAAAAAAATTGTTCTCAAAGGTTATTTATTTGCAGAAAGTTAATATTGTCTAAACAGTGACTCCAGTATGGTTTTAATAATGCTAATGCTAAAAAGTATTTACCATGCATTCATCCAAAAGCACCTTGGGTTCAAGTAGTGTATTTTCTTTAAATACTTGACCATTCCAGCCTTTGAAGCTGACAGATGTTTTATGGCCACCTGCTTCATTTAATCCCCACATTGGTGTGTTCAGACAGTGAACTGTGATGCTGTGGGTTGCTTCTGAGCTCAGTAAATGAAGAAAGTTCATCTGTACTTTTCCAACGCCAAACTCCAGCTAAGTTCCAAAAGAAACATATTATTAGACTTACAGCTGGACTATGCCGAATGGCCACAGCAACGCAAAGTGACATGCATATATGTGTGTGGTATTTACACATGGGAGCATGTATACACGTTTATACATTGGGAGCAGTGCCAAAGAGCATGATTTGTATTTTTTAGGAGAGCTATTAGGTTCTATTAGAGTGATTACTTCAAAAAGAAACTTTCCCAGGACATTTTCAAAGCTTAAAAAGAAACATTTGCTAATGCTTACAATATTGTTGAAACACAGCTGGGCAGAAAACACTATTTTTAAATAAGGAAACTGAGACAAAGGATTTTGTGATTCAGACGAAGCTAATAGCAGCCGCAGTGCTTTAACTGCAGTTGCACCATTCTGCTAATTAGTCTTCTTAGACCACAGGTTCTGGCTGTCAATACCTACATCCTGTTAATAGCTTGAAAATTATAAGCATACTTTGATTTTAGACAGAAAATACAGTTACTCATTACTCAACAAAAATCTCTCCAAGACTAGATCATATTTAGGGACCTTCCAAATGTTGGAATGCATATGGGAGCTTTATGTTATTTCTGATGCTCTTAGATGGCTAAAGTAGATATGCAAAACTCCATAAATATAAAATCTCTACTCCCAACAGCTTAAAGACTACATGTAATGAACAGCATGGACTAATGACATAAAGAAAACCAGTCTTTACCTAACAAGGCATTTAATAGTAGCTAGGTGTTAAAAAGTAGTGATAATTTTTTTCCTTCTCATTGCAATGACCTCAGCATTACACACTTAGCCATGCTGTGTGATGAGTTACTAATGTAGCTTAGAAGCATTTCAGGCTTTTTTTTTTATTACTTGTTTAGAAAGGTATAAAGCAAAATGAAAGAATTCAATTAGCATGGAAGATGAGTAAATGAAGAAAGTGACAGTTACAGCAACATACATTTTCTCCAGATATTCTGCAACTTCCGTAACAGGACACATAACATGTCCTTCACAAAGATGTACATAACACCCCCTCAGCCCCCACATCCCCTACTCCCCTGAAATCTAACATCTTCTCATGAATTAAATGAATAAGCAATCATTTGTTCAAAGTTTTGGCACAGACAGAATCTCTCAGGAAGCAATGTATACCTTTGTCACAGATGGTGGTGTTAAACATGTCTGGCCACCTGCAGTAAAGTTGCAGAAAACTTCGATGGCATCAGAAGGACAGCCAATATTTGGGTCAATCCAGTATTTTCCTATTAGTATATAATCACAAATAGAAAATAAAACCAAAATATAATTGTTACTAAACAATTTGCTAAAATATTCATAATTCTTGGCAAGTATTAGATTTATTATTACCATAGATTCACTGGGAAATGGATAGAAAGGGAACATGTAAGTTTTCCCACTACCACAATTCTATTAATAATGAATGCTGAGCAAAATTATCATAACCATTCAGTTCTGATTACATATACAATGACTTCTGAATACAGTCATAGTTTCAAAAATGTCCTCTCTTTCTACAGCTAAATAGTGAGAACAAATGGCATTTGCAGTCTGCTCTTTATGTATTAAAACTTAACTTTTTCTTTGGCCTTGGCTTTATACAGAGAATATATTCAGAAATGTAACATTTCAATCTAATATTTTCCTTGCACAGCAACTTGAAGATCTTGTCTTTTTCTACTCTCTTTCTCCCATCAGATGCTTCATGTAACTTATGCTAGTGATGATAATAAGGAGTATTTGCTGTTGTGAACCCAAGGAATTTGATCCACAAAAAGAAATAGGACACATGCAAACTATAGCAGCATTTAGCTTCCTTTAATCTATGGTTAAATATGTATAAGCCTGGGCCCTCCAGTTTATATGGGTGTGTGTAATCATCTGAAGTGAAGGACTGTGTTAGTGACCTCTGTGGCCCTAAAGGGCTGAAATCTATTTAGGAGTGCACAGTTCTACTAAGTGTTACGCTCATCTTTAATAGTCTTGAGGAACTGATCTGTCCTTACCTATGCCACAGAACAGTGATTTCCCTGTAATCTCTAATTTCATTTCCCATTTCCTCTTTAGCTTGTTAATGGTAACACTTGATAATATGGATATTTACAGGTATCTATTTTATTAACCACTCAGAAAATGAATTATATCACAGTATTGACATTACACATTTAAATAATTATTTTTGATTTGAACTATTGATTCAAGATCTTCTAAGATATCAACACCTGTCAGTGCATCTGATAGTGGTAGTCTATTGTAATACAATTTCCTCATCAGTAATCTAGAATCTGATCCACTCAAAATTCATTCCAGACTGGCTCTAAACATTTGGGAAACTTTTTATCACAAAATGGGATTCAGTTTCAAAATTTCTGTATCCTTTTGTTTGCGTTTATATATAATCTCTATCTAGTATCTATATAATACTAGGTAGCTACATACTTTCACCTTTAAAATCCAGAAATTTTATCATAAATAAAGACAAAACAAAGATAGTTGTGACAAACCGCAACGGAATCTAATAAAAAAATCTACACATCCAAATTTGGATATTGAAAGTGTCATTTGGAAGCAACGCGTTTCAAAGCCTAGTTATGTTCAAGCTTTGATGAAAGTGGACACTTACCATCTGACACTTTACGTTCACAGCTAAGCAAATCCCTGCAGATGCGTGCTGGGTTATCCCGTGTGCCAAGGGGGTTCTTGATGCTGTGCAGTAAATTGCTAAGATAGTGCAGCGTTTTGTATATCTCCATACTGTGATCTAGTAAAGTTACTTCAGTATTCTGGTATCTCTGCTGGCGGCCATTAGCAAGTGTGTTACCACAAAGAAGTATCACAACAGCAGTGTATGCAGTAAATATCAAGTGGCCAATGAAGAGCCAGACAGAAGCAAAGTATTCATAATACATGCAATCAGCCATAAAAACAGGGTAGGAATAACATATTCCAATAAACATATTAGTGCATTTTATTAAAGTTATCAGAGCAGTGAAGTTACAGGCAGTTTAACATCATGCAAATACATCAATATGACATTGTCAAAAATATGGATATGGGAGAAAAAGAAAAAAAGAAAAAAATTAGTGCATTTTTTTAAAGTATATGTAGCAGTTTCAGATTTTGAGTAGTGAAATATACTCTTAGACTTAACTTAGAGAATATATGCAAATATATTTGACTTCACACATGTAAGGAGTTTTCTTGCAATCAATGAGACCAAGTACTTGCATAAAATTAAGCATGTGTCAGTTTGTTTTGGATCAGGGCCTAAATGTCACTAGTATCAGTAGCTAAACAGTTAGAGTCCACTATGCATGATAGTTGATAAATTTCCATCACTGCTACTCATGATAAAAAGGTAGAAATGCTGTTTTCCTTAAATTGTATCCTATATAACTTAGCATGTTTAATTGTATTCTACAGTAATTATTTGTAATCCGTGATTTGTTTTAAATTGTCTTTCCAAAGAAACCCTGTTTTGTCCTCAAGTAGTCTATTAATAACTGCATAATCCATATGACAGTGTAAATACGGTGAAATACATTACCTCCATCTGCAGTGCAGCATTTGACTCAATCAAAGCTTGAACAGCAGCACTGATATCCACAAGTTTCTGAAAAGAAACAAGCTTATTTCAGAACATAAAAAAAATGAATAGAAATATTCTAAACTGCAGGTAGTAAATTTTTCAGTATTGTTGTACAAACATACAGATGATAATAATTTTGTCATTTTATAAAATAATTCTTTGTAAATAATTACTTTTAAAATAGGATCCGCTGTTCCATTTCCAAAGAATGCAAGCATACACAAGATAAAGCATTACTTGATTTTCATTAGCACCCCCATCCCCATTTTAATGATCATATTCCTGGAAGCTGGAAAAAAGAGGCTATAACAATAGTTACAAACTAATGCCCCAGCTTATTCCTTCCAATCATTTAATTTATATAGTTAAGAAAACCAATCCACATAAGTGTGAAAAGGTGCTATTCCTTTACAGATGAGCAGACAAAGAATATCTTGATCTAGTTAAACAGATGCAGCTTATGCCATATTCTCTTATCTGACTTCTGTGGCAGAAATGTCACAGGACTTTTACAAAATGAAAAGTCTTCTTCTGCTGAGAAGTCTTTGACTAGTAAAGCTGGCACAGTTGCAGGTTGCCAGCTGAAGAAGGAAAAGTAAAATTGAGGTGAGAAAGTTTGACCGGAGCGTAACTGAGCTCTGGCTACCTGGAAATGGCTGGTGATCTGTAAGTGCCGCATCTGTTCTGCTACAGATCAAAGCAGTTTTCATGATGCATAAAAAAATACCAAGACTGATCTGTAACTAGCCTCTGAAAGAGGAAGCCAGTTCCTTGCATATCTTCATTCTCTACACTTGGTGAGACGTACATAGCAGACACCAGGTTTATTTATTTTTAAAGAATTAAGAAACCCATATAAACAATTAGGTCTTACAGTTGGTTCTGGTTCTCAGATAACATATACCACTACAGATTTAGGACACTTCAAATATTGAGTCCGTCTTAGCTGGCACAATCCCTTAACAGACTAACTGTATATATATAGGAAGAACTTCAGGGCCAGAAATAGCACAAACTCTTCTGTTGCTGTCTTTCAGGGTGTTCAAATACAGAACAGCAGAAAAACCTTTTAAGAGTATGATGGAGTTAACCCATATCAAAAGTATGAGCATGTCCATGAACATTGCCTGTTAAGGGCTCAACAGTGTGGTGGAACAGAGCTAGCAGTTTAAGACAGCAGGTCCAAAACCTGTATTACTGTAGCAATGGAAGTTGTAGAAAAATGTATTTGCGTTTCATGTACAGTGATGGAATAAGCAATACATTTGAAGAGGATCCTACTATTGTCAGCTTCAACAGAGGACTATATTGTAGTTAGGGTAGTTACAGAACTTACTTTTGGTCCTGGTGGTCCAGGTGGTCCCTGGAAAACGGGAGAAACCACAGATTAGGTGCTTCAAATGTTTATACGATGCAATCACAATGCAAAAACACAGGCATTTTTTAGTGCACTTACAGGCGGCCCTGGCTGGCCCTGAGGTCCCTGAGGTCCCTGGAAGAATTGGAGATAAAATACAACAGTTATAGATGAACATCTCTGCTTTTACATTTATATATTTTTTAAATCACAAAATGTCACAGTATGTACAGTGAAGTTAAGATATTTGTGATACGGGTCTTGGTAAAACTGTAGATTATTAGTTACTATTCTTAAAGTACCATATTCTGTTAATATGAGACTATTCCTGTGAGAATTGCTGGGTTGGCTGTTTACCAAAACTTGCTTATCCAATTACTTTTGGTATAAAAGTCACACAAAGTGTTAATATACAATGTGCCAGCAGTACATGCGTGTTGCTAATACAAGTACTACAGTGGATGAATGATCATAAAAGCACTGTAAAAAATGTTATAGGTTGTTGTAAAAAACTGACTGATCTGCTTCACTCCACAAATATCTGCTAGGCATTTATTAGCAGTGCCACTTTTCAGCCAGAACATATTAGGTTTATTGTTTAACAGTGATATTGCAGGCTTCCTTCATATTAATGAAGTTAAGCCCATGCTCCTGACCTTAATGGTCATCATTTTAGTGTATAGGATGATACAGGGAGAGGAGAGGAGGAGAAGGAACAGCTGCTTTTCCCTAGCTTACAGGGCCTATAATGCACGTGGTCTTATACCTGAGTTTTAGTCTTTCCTCAGGGTTGGATGAAACAAACTCCCTGTCTGAATTAGCCTTTCTTTGAGCAACTGTTCACACTGAGATAGAATGATTATGAATATTTATAAATATTTATATTTAGTGATGCTTGTGTCTGTTAGATTCCCTTCTTCAGTCTCTAGGTACTCAAAGCCTCTAGGAGCTGCTATAACACAAACAATAGCAAGAACAATGACAAGCGAAAGAATAAGTGGCACTGGCTTACTACAAGCAAAGGAGGAGAAGAAGGAATGAAAGGCATAGCCCAGATCTGCATTATGTATTAGTTAAAACATTTAGCATATCTGAGTTTAATTAAGCAAAACACTCTTTAGCTAGTGGTTATTGCACCAATTATTCAAGCACAACGAGCTGTTCCAGCAAAAGCTGGAACATGGTGATGCTAGCGCTAAGTCTCTACCAAAAGAGAAATAAACTTATCTGACATGGCAATGCTGGCAAATATTGTGAAGCTAATCTAGTCAGAGCTATCAAATTGTAAATCTCTTAACATACTAATAAGAAGTATTCCTGCTGTGAGATTTCACAGCAAGTCTGTGCGAGTGTCACTGCAGGCTACAACTCCTGAACTTGGGCTGTGCTTCAACCTGCCACCAGATGAGGCAGCTGGTTCAGCTGGAAATGGTTCAGATAAGACCAGATTCAATCTTATATTGACATATGTATATTTAAATAAAGAGGACCTCAAAGCAGGTAAGAGCAATTTATTTAAGTCACTGAGGCTCCAAATTTATCAATATTAAGACCATACCAGCTGCATTTCTTACTATCTCTGTATATACTCATAAGGTAAAGCACATGGTAGCCACCTGGGAATACATCTGACATGGGATTATGATGAGCTGCACAACTGCACAAGGTTAAGCATGCCTGCCCATCGGCTGCCCTGGCCACGCCAGAGGGGCTCAGGTGCTGGATTGTGAAGGGTGTGAGAAGTGGGGGCCATCATCTAATTCCTAGCACCAGATCTATACCAACAAGGCTATGATGAGGGACCACAAATGACTTTGAGCCCGAGACCTATGTTTTATGCATGTTCTGTGGGAGAATCAAAACTGAAGCTATTTCTGGGAGTTTAGAGACATGGCCTTCTGACATTTAACTAAGATGACCTTAATGGCATAAGCTCTAGTTGACTAAAAGTCAACTTTTTAAATAAATAGGGTCAGGATGCATCAGCTATGTTTCACTCACTTGTATGTGCAGAACGGACTCTAAGTCATTTTGTAGGTAAATATTTACTGATATTTTATAAAGGCATTAATGATTAGTGTTGGAAAATGGAAATCAAAGGATAAGTCATTTTAGCACACACAATAATTCAGAAAAACCTGTAGGTTCTGTGGCAAGCACCTAGCTTTCCCTTTTTACTCTAATTTTGATTACTGCCTAGTTTGAAATTTTCTTTGAAATCCTATTACTGCCAAATAGGCATAAAATATTATTATTGTTATTTGTTATTACAAAACTGATGAGAGATGAGTTTTGCAGAGGTGACATCCACTTCACTGTTTTGTGGTAGACCTTTGGGTGATACAAATCAACTAGATTTCACAGCTACACTGCTGAATGCCAGCTGAGAAGGTAGACCTCCACATTTAATTAATCCGATTAGCAACTCAGGTGCTGTTAGACTGCAGCAGAATACCTTCAATCTCATGTGGATACATTACTGAACTCTGTGATCATGCTCCATGAAGTATATTTAGTATAAAATGAAAGAGAACGTGTGAAAAAGAAGCTTGACACATGAATTTGACAGTGCGAAGACATACTTGTTTATCTTGGTTCAGGACTTGATTATGCAAACACAGAGTCAAGCAAGGCACAAAGTCTTCACCAGTTCATCCCTAAGTAACCACTGCTCTCTGATGAATAGACACCTTTGTTCTCTGGGTGTTGAGATTTAGAAATTCCAGTTGATTCTTCAGATGACTGAATACTTCAGTTAATATTCTATATTCTTAGCATATGCCACAATTTTAAGACTTGACAAGTCTTGGGACTAGAACAGCTGAAATTTACAGTGATTTCTGAGATAGAACTGAATACTTTAAAATCAAAGCCACACTGTTCCAATGAATTTAAGGTATTTTGCAAAAGAGGAATGTGATTTGTCTTGATTTACTGTCACCTTGCCAATAAAACCCAGGTGGAAAAAATGGTAAATATTGAATGCTATTTGTCAACTGTAGTAAACTTCTTTTGGGGGATATTAGATTTCTCAAATGCATTAACACTTCAAAGGTCTATATCAATTACTTTTACAAGCCTTTAAAATGTAGCAAAACTGCACAGAGCGTGTTGAAAACCTTGCAGAGATGTTATAAATGTTCTTTCTTTATACAGCAGCAGAATAAGGTTAAATTACACTTTTCATGGATTAAGCTAATTGCGGAATGTTTCATTGGAATGTACAGGATTACCTTTACAAATCCACTTAATCTACCCTTTGATCATACTGGAATTTAAGTGAGAAGATTCCAATATAATTCCAGTTCATAATAACAAAAGCAGATAATAGAAACGTTAGTTTTAATGTGCTCTTTAGTTCTTTAATCACCCAATTTGATTGCTAGTACAGAAGTTCAAAGGCCAACCAAAACTCAAATCTTCTTTTAATACAGTAAGGCCCTGATTTTACATGCAATGATACACATGCTTAACTTTGAAAACATGAGCAACCCCAGGGACTTTCATATTTTCCATTACTTTTGAAATTTTCCAACAAATAAAGCAAAATAATGATTTTAAATCAATAAAAAAGATTTTTAAAAGGAAAAATTGTCACCCCGAAACATTAAGCTTTGCTTGACCACTTCCATCATTTTGATGTTATTTCCCTGTAACTCAGAATGGGTAAATCATAATAGCATCCTGCAACGTAATACTCTGATATATTATACAGTGTAGTAGCTGCTATTAATGACTGTAAATCTAAGATAAAAGATTGCAATAGAAAATTAAAGATTATGCTTAATCATATTGTATCTATTTTACCTTGAGGATAGTCAAGCATTGGAATACTTGCCCAGAAAGATTATCCAATCTCCATTCCTGGAGGTTTTCAAGACCCTGAGCAATGTGGTCTGATCTCAAAGCTGATTCTACTTTGAACAGGAGGTTGGACATGAAACGCCCCAAGATCCATAACAACCTGGATTATCCTATGATTCTATATTATGATCCATTATGTACTACTAATGACATGC
>VXAL01002317.1:220673-260183 GCA_013399475.1 Chauna torquata | reverse complement strand
AAAAAAAAAAAAAAAAAAAACTAGGTAAATGAAAATACACTTTCAGAAATGTCAGAATTCTGAAACAATATTCTAAAAAAGCATTCCATGATTTTCTATATGTTTCAAGTGCAGCGATATGAATATTTTGAATTGGAAAATAATTTTTATTATTATTATTATTTTTTAAAAACTCTGTTTCTGACTATCAATTTTCCTCCAGAAATAGCCTACAGGATCTGAACTTTGGTTCACCACTGACCTAAATAAGATATGATTTTACATTTCATCTTTTTCAGGGGATAAGAGAACATTTCTTTGTAGCAATGAATGCTGTATCCCTGACAGACTAAAAACTGTAACTAAAACTTGGATTCTTACAGAAAAGTAAAAATCTTTGTGATTCTAGGAAGAATGCCAACATCAATTTTTAAGATATAAATTCAAGTTCGGAATACACCGTTGGATGAAAATAATTTTCTCTCCTTTGTATGTGAAAGTAGTTGAAAGGATATACGTTCTTTTCCTGGCTAGATATTGTAAACTAATGCCACTGTGTATAGTTTAAAATGAAACATTCTTCTTCTGAAAACAGTCTAAGGAGATGAATTCATGATTTAGAAGATAATTTCTGAAACAGCAGCGCCAATAATGGGAACAGTTTTGTTTGTGGTTTTTTTTTTGTCAGCATTTCTAGCTCTATGCTGTCATAGCAATTCTTATGAATAAAAAATGAGAGAGAGACACTTAATATGGTTAATAGTAGTATGAATTAAGAGCCTAGTTTTCCTCTTACTCTGAGATAGGAATTGCCTCAAAAGCATTACAATCAATGAGGAAAGCTCCTTGAGACACATACACCAAACTTCGTTCTAATCTTTAATTCTTTAATTTTGAATTTTTATTATTTATTTTTCAAAACTTTCATATGGCAATTAGGTTGGAATTGTACACAGGTGGATGCTAAAACCAAAATACAGTAAGATAAGAAACTAAATGATTTAAAGTGAGGTGGGATGAAAGGCAAAGTAAGAGTAACAGGAACAAGATCACATTGGTCAGTTACTGGGAAAGGAAGCAATTACAAACATGTCACACAAAGTAGTGTCTCACAGGTATCAACTAACATTGTATTCATATTTGCTGTAAATAAGATAAATTGACACTGGCTTTTCACATAGTCATCATTAATTGGAGGTTCTACTAGCTCTAACAATTTTTAAATAAAAACAAGCATCTATTAATGTACAAAAACTAATGTACTACTCTTACTGAAAAATGAGAGAGTGCAACTTCATTACCTATCAGTACTGCCTACTGCTACTATAGCCAGCACGTTACATGGACACCCATCTTCAACTCTAGGCTTCTCCTGAGCTTCCCCCTCTCTAGAGAAGACCATGGAGACGCATGAACATGGTGTTGTACGCACACTGTGCTGTGAGGTACTAGAGCATTAACAACAAATGTGACAAAAGATTTTGCTTTTAGATCTGAACTGTAAGAGATCTGGAGTATATGACTACTAATGATCAGGGGTCATACTGTCTGTCAGCACGTACCCATCAGGTATGTCTACATGAGCCAGCTTGCACAAGAAAAGGTCTGACTTTTGACTCATGGTCCCAGCTTCCTTGGCCAGCACTCTGCAGGAGCACAACAGGGCTGTCTGGCATTCAAAAGCACACAGGAGTACATTCAGCGTAACATAGGAATACTTTTAACACAGCCAAGAAAACGAAAGCAAAAAAGTTGTTTCAACTTACTATTTCACCCCTCGTGCCCTTTTCACCTCTTGGTCCCTGTAAGAAAGAGAATTTGTTAAGCCAGTATGCTTTCTAGGCTTCTAGGACTGAAATAAGCAAATTAATGTGTGTGAGTGTTATACTGTTCCCATGAAAAGTCCAGTCTCATTTGTAAGCTTTATTTTTTCTGCATTATTAGAAAAATAAATCATTTGAAAATACTTTGTAATTCCTATGTTTGGAAAGCTGATTGTTTTCTTCAGATTGTAGATGTTTCTTCTCAGTAATTTTAACTGTCAGTATTCTCCCTGTCAATCAGCTGTACTCTCTTCAATGTGATCCACTGTAACAGGAGATTGTGTTTCACCATATTAACAGTTGAGAGCCAAACCTGGTACTCTCTGTCACTGAAGAAATCCATCAGTTACATACCTGCTTTTATTAGCGTATTAGTTCTCCTCTCACAGTATACACTGTTTTTCTGTCTCCATGGCATTTTTAGCTAGTTTTGCACTTACCCTGTATTTACAAAGATGGTAACAAATCTTACAATTCTTCTCTGGAAGAATGTTGCATCTTGATGGCAGTGTTTCATATCACATATAAATAAGCTTCAACTGTAATGCCTTCTGAACGATAATGGCAAACTATTACATTCAATATGAAGTCTATTAAAAGCCTTCATACAGGTATACACTGTAAAGTTTTCCTCCTGAATGGTGGTGAAAAGAATGGTGCAAGACTTAAAATGCTGTCTCTTTTTTATAGGAGGAACATTTTCCTTCCCCTTTCTTTTTCACTTTTAAATATTCATATTGATTTTTTTTTTTAATATAGATTCCTGTTATTTTGAGGATTATTATTTCGTATTTTAGACATTCTCATTCCCTCTAAGTTTTGTTGATCCAGCAGAGGAACTTGGGTGGTATAAAAAGGCTTCCATATATATCTTACATGGGTGGGATGGGTGCTCTGGGCATAGCAGACAGAGCCAGTGGGTGCCCTTGCAGAACGCTGCTCTGTCTCTGGCACAGGGAGTGTGACAAGAGATGGAAACAGGGATGAGGGCAGAGCTCCCCCACTGCAGAGAACCTAGGGAGCACTGAGGGCAATCAGAAAGGCCAAGAAGAAAAATTTTCTAGAAATGTTGCAGATTTAAGGCTGAGTAAGAATATCCAGGTGACAGGTAAGGTGCTGTTTTACACCTTGATTTGTCCACTGCCAATGTAGAGATGTCCTCTGTATACTGTACTTAGGTAGAATGCCACTACAACAATTTTTTTCCATCAACTTGTTCGTATGAGATGCTGAAATCACATATATTAGCTTGCCAGCATGGTAATATTATGAAGACAGTCCTACTAGCTGCTATTTGCACATGGCAAAAAAAGGTGGCTAGTTGTAAAACAGATTATTAAAAATAAAGGTAGGTGAAATAACCAAACTATGCAAAAGAGAAGGGAAACTTACAGGCCTGCCACTTGGGCCTGTAATGCCTTCTTGACCAACAGGACCAATATACCCCTGTAAACAAGCAAAGGAATTCATTAGTCCACCATGCTTTCAAAATGAAGAAAATCATCATGACACATTCTGGTTTCAAGTTTCTCAGCATTCAGCACTGGCAAATATCCAAAAGGTCATGGTGATATTATCTTTCTGATTATTGAGTGCACGTGCACAGAGAAGTGCGTTTTGCAGTAAGACTTCCCATGCTGCAAACTTTCCCCCTTACCTGTTTTTCACTTGATACTGTAAGCTGGAGTGTAAGCACACTCCCAAATATTACAAAATGCTTCCACATTTTTGGTGAGTAAGAAAGCAGAATGTCACAAAGATGTCATGAAGAATGAGCTAATGCAGACTAGCAACCCTATGGATAAAACTTAAGGTTTTTTTTTTTTTTTTTTTCCAAAGGACTACCTATTAGTTATTAGTTCACAATGCCTGAGCGTTACTGTCTCCCACTGTAGGCAAAGTTTTACCCTTTTTTGTTTCATTTCTGGACAGAGTTATACAATCAGCATTGCTGCCAGTAAGAAAAAAGGGAGAATTAAAACCCCACAGACAAAGAAATGACAGTGATAAAGAGACATGTGTAGATCAAATTATACTAGGAGAGCATAATTGACAGCAGATCTTGCTTTTTTCCTTTAAGACTGAGAGAACCCAGCTCTGCTTGTGTATCTGTACCCACATTTTAATGAGACCAGTGCAGCAGAACAGGCAAAGGGCTTCTAGTGGAGGCACAGACTGAGAGAGAAAGGTTTGGTTAGAGGGTTCTGGCCTTTCTAGTAGGAAAAAAGAGGATTCCCTGAATTAAAAATGTGTGCCACCTGCAAACCATCCTGACAATCACTTTCATGGAGTGAAACACTTACAATTTGGCCTGTTGGACCTTTTGGGCCCAGAATTCCAACTAAGCCAATGTCCCCTGCAGGACCCTGAAAATAAAAAAGAAAAGTTTAGTCAAACATGAACATCAGCTATCAACTTGTTTTACACTCTTGTAACCAGTGGAAGTAAGAATTTCTAACAGTGGAAAGGACCCAGACCACTCATCTTTGGACATGGAGTACGTAGCTCTGCCTACAATGTTCCGACAAGTTCAGATACCAAACATATTATTGTTGAAGCTGATTCAATGTATGCTTTCCTAATATTTTCACTCTGTAAATGGCTTAAGATCTAACAGAAAAGAACAAACACATACTTTTGGACCTGGGAATCCTTGAAACCCCATCAAACCTTGATCTCCATCTTCTCCCTGTAACAGAGGCAGGCATCCTCACTTATTTCAGATTGCTAACTCTTGGAGTAGTTGTTTTGCATCAACAGCTGTGATTACGTACAGTCTGTCCTTTCAGTCCAGCATCTCCTGCTCGTCCTTGGTCACCTTGTGATCCTGGATGGCCTCTTTTGCCTCGTTTTCCTGGATGACCTAGAAGCCCTTTCTCACCCTGTAAATAGGAAGATAATACATCCTTTGTTATAATTATGAAAGTTATAAATGTAAAGATTAGTTTCCCGGCAGAAGTGTGGAACATGCTTTCTCTCTGTTTTAAGAAATAAACCTACTCTATTCATTTCATTTCCATCAGTAATGCTTTCCATAATTATGTCTTTCACTAAAACAAAAATGTGACCTGACTATTCCTTGATTTGGAAACATTAAAAAATATATATACATTTCCGGCCATTTCCAGTATGGTACCTCCCCATGAAAGTGCTAAAGTGCACAAAACGAGATGTAGAACAGGCAGGTTAGAAGTAAATTAAAAAAGCAATCCTCTGAGCATGGCATAGTATAGCTGTGGAACCCCTTGCTATTAGACTAAAAGTTCACATCAATTTACATGGAAACTAGGCAAGTTCATGCTGGAGAAATCCTCTGAGGACTATCAAATACATAGAAACCATGTCTAGCTCAGGAGATAACCAATCTGCAAGTAATTAGGGTTGGGACTGTATACCTTCCATGATGGCTTTGTGTTTATGCTCTTTCTTTGGTGTTTCCTTTTAGCTCTAACAAAGACAGACTTTTGGCCTGACTCAGTATGTCTGCCGTTAATGCTTATTTTGCACAACCTGGTAACCCTTTTCCCTCACCTCATCTATTCTCTGTCTTTTTCAGATTGCAAGCTTTTCTGAGCAGGAGCTACCTCCTTATGGCTCATTGTCTAGACAAAGGAGTATAATCCAGACTGAGAGCACTGGCAATAAACATTTCAAACAGTGAATATAGTTTACACTAAAATATCTTCATGAAAAGATAACAAAGACAGTATTTCCCTCTCCAGTTTTCAATTTACTTAAGGTTTTAAAAACTGCTTACTGATAAAATCACACAGAGCACTGCAAATCATTTTAAATGAAAAATCCTAATCTAAATGGTGAAAATTATCTGTAATGTTTCCATTCTTTGCTTCTTTTACCATTGTAATGAGTCTAGTTACTATTATCAGTAGAAGCAGAGGAGGTCAGCATAATCTGCAGTCTCACCTTTCAAATTAAGTTTGATATCAATTACTCGTATGATTAACAGTAGCATGGTGGTTCCACAATCACTGCATGCAGTATGAAGACTAAGCAATATCAGTAATAGCGTGCTTAAACAAGAAGATCCTATATGCTTGCCTTTAGTCCGGGTGCTCCTATGGGTCCTTGCATGCCTGGCAGTCCCTTGGGACCTCGAGCTCCAGGATAACCTGCCAGACCTGCTAAGCCTGGGTTTCCCTTATTGCCCTGAATGAATTAAAAATAATTGATTACAAACAGAAAAGCCAAATGTATTTTTTCATTGTATGCTAAAACAGGCATGTAACATACCAAAGCTAAAGCTGCTTAATGCTTTCTGTATACTTGGACACATTGATAGTACATCAGAACATATGGAAAGAACGATCAGCAGTATCATCTGCATTTCTGCTAATTCTTCAAAAAGCAAAAACCCATCATCTTTAGCAACATAGCTATATGTGCTTTAACTGTGGGGTAGACTGAAGATTTTGAGGAGTCAAGTTATTGCAACTTAACAAGTCACCAACTGTTGAGCAAAACAAATGCTAAGCACACCTTAGCTCACTGCAAATGTCCTAGTCAGTGCTCCATCTTAAACCTTGTTCTGTCCTAGCCTAAACATATCCTGATGTCATCTGTGGGATCACCTACCTAGACCTTGAAAGGCTTCTGAGAACCTTCAAGAGAATCAATTGTCTGTTTGGGTTTATGTATGGCATCTCCCCTACTAGCACACTCCTAAATATAGCTGCCCAGGTGGATCACACGGTTAGGTACCAGGAACCTAGAAATCCTAAGCAATTTTCTGTCCACAGAAGTTGTGGATTTCAGTATATCTGGAAGCACTTACGGACATACCACTGACTGCTTTTACCTCCCCCAGGGAATCATACAGAATAGTTTGAGACCTAAAACTTTTCCCATACCTGCAAATTTGCACATTCAGATTAATAGTCTTCAGAGCTGAACCCATTATAATTATTTTCTAACTCTGTTTTGAAATCTGCAGGAATAGAGCACTAATCTCTGTTAATTATAGAAGATGACTCCTTGAGATGTTTCTGGGAAGAGCACTGTGTGATATCTGTATAGCTGGAACTATGAGGATTCAGAGCTTACAATAAGAAGCTCCTTCTGATGGAAACAAGATGCTAAATTCATTCACTACAGACGAGCTGAAAATACTGTTGAGATTCATAGTATTCATTTTTCAAGAAGACAAGACTCTGCATCAAGAAACAAAATGAGACTACCTTCCCACAGAAGCATTCAAAATTCAATGTGCCTATTTATAAATGCCAGGCATACTGATAATATTAGTATGACTATGTACACTCTGAAGGGATTCATATGAAATAACTTTACCACATCAAGGAAGATCAGAACATTTATGAAAATGTATGATAACATCAAACCATAAACAAAAGCAACTATTTTTAATGAAAAACATGTCACTGAATGCATGGAGTTAAGCCAATTGCCATGTTAAAAAATACAAAATGGAAATTTGCCACCAGCCAAATGAATGTTGCTGTGATGTAATTTAGTAGAAAAATCATATACAGGTATCTTCTATTTCATATGACATTCCACTAAGCATTCATAGAAATAAAAGGGTTATATAGAACATGATTTTTATATTGAATGTGATTTTCAGAGCTTTTGAAGATGGTACTGTGGCTTATAGCTTGATGTGATAAACTTACATAGCAAAAGTTATGTTCTTTTATTCATAATGGGAAAAATCAGTTAAAGGTCTCTCTTTATTACAAGTTACAATGTTACTATATATTGTCAATATGAAGCAATGAAGTAACTTTTAGTATGAAAGATGACATTTTGAAAGAAAAGTCCAAAATTTAAGAATTCTTTGGAGTATTACTCCTAAATCCAACTCCAAAAAAATTAAGTACTTGAAAGAGATTCAGTAGGCTGTTATCTGAAACCTGAGAGGCTCAAATAGGGTACACCTGCCCCCTATGGGCATGTTGTTTAGTCTTCTCTTTGTTTAATTTTCTCTCAGGCAAATTTATATTTGTAACAGTGCCTCATTCAGCATCTTGATTAATTTTTCACACCAGGTTTAACTTGATATTCTTTTGTAACAATTACTAGTCCATCTAACTGATGCTACTGAGAAATACCATACTTGAAATCAAAGCGTGAAATCAAGAATGAAATCCAGAATCAAGAGTGAAAATGGCTAAAGGAATTTTCACCCTTCTCTGGACTGAATGAGTGAAAAGCTATGTCACTGCTTGAGAAGCACCAGCAGGGCAGGCTGCCACCCTTTGCCCACAGCAAAGCACAGACAGACCAAAAAAAAATCTGTTTCCAAGAATGTTCCTGGTTCTTCTGTACTTCCTCAGATACCTAATAACTCTTGTTCACTGCTTTTAGGCAAAGTTTCATGCTTGCTTGGAGACACATATGTTACAAATTCAAAAAAGTGAGAACAATGTGGGATTATCTCAGAACCTGACAGGAAACAGTTTCACTTGGGATCTAGGGCTTATATTTCGGAACTGTGAAGCATCTCACATTAAAAAAAAAAAACGTTTTCACTTAGCTGTAGTTACTACTAACATATGCTATTGAAACAGTTCTCTCACAGCACTCTTCCTTTATGCTAACTTTACTTCCTAGCCAGAATATCAGGAGCAAAAGGCAAAAAACCCAAAGATTTGGTCTAATTTCCAAGATGCCAACAGAACTGAGAATGGTTCCTTCTGTTTAAACACCCTAACCTTGGAAAATGTGTAACGCAAAATGACAAAAAGAGGTGCAATGTGGCAAGCAACTTACCTTAGGGCCAGGTTTCCCCAACAGCCCAGGCTTGCCAGGGTTCCCAGGAATGCCTTCTGGTCCAGGGTAGCCTATTGCTCCTTTCTGCCCTGCTGGTCCTGGTTTTCCCTTGAAACAAATTGAAACTAAATATAGCTCGGTTGGCTCTCTTCACCTTCACCATCACAGAACTAGATTTCAGTCGCAGTATTTCCTAAACCCTACATAATAACAGACCCAGTGACACAGATGGATATTCACATAGATGGCTCTGAGTTAGCATGTTTGGTTTAAAATGCTATTGGCTTAACCTTAGACTTGTGTTGTGGGATCTCAGCAAATTCAGCTGAAACCACAGGGCAGGCCCCTCTGCATGCAAGACCTGGAAGACAGCTGAATGTATTGATTCTTAAACTGAAGCAAGAAAACCTGATGAAGTCATCTATGTATCTCTGTAATAAACACTAACCATATGCCTTCATTTTACTAGTCTATATTGTATGTTTGCAAATTTATGCTGTTCAAATTTGTACACATTAAAAATACACACAAACTTCTAATTAGACAAGTTTGTGCTAGCTGTTGCTATACTTGCACTGAAAAGCCTCATGTTATGTTCACCAAATGAACAGTAATTTTTTCTTTACAATAATTTCCTTTTAGGCTGACACATATGATCTTATGGGTCTTGGAGTTCTGCAATTATCTCTGTATGAATGCATTTCTCAGAAATTGAAAACACGCTAACTAGAACACAGATCATTGTAAAAAGTACATTTAACAACTGTACTACAGAACATAAAAAGTATGCCATCTTAATCTCATATTTAACGACTGTATTACAGAATATAAAAAGCATGCCATCTTAATCTCATTTCTAACTTCTGATTGTTGAAGATTCTCACACTTTGGATGTGCTTTGAGACCTCCTCTTTACTGTCTTCTCCTCTTCGCTTTTTTTTTTTTTTGCGCCTTTCCCTCTTTTCCTCCATCTGCATGATACTCTCTCTGCAGTCCTCCAGAGGGAACAGCCAAATATTTGCAAAAGACACAGTTTGCTTGCCTTCAAAAGGCTATTCTTCTACTCTGCCTAGAAGGTACAAGCTCTGTGAAGCAGCTGCATTTCTCTGGTTACCGGCAATGTTTTGATATGAGGTAGTAAAATGTATTTACAATATGCGCTTGTGTGGTATTATTTATAAGGGAACCAAAATAGCCTTGATGCATTTTGTTCTTGGTTAAGTTTACAGAACACCTACTGCTTCCTGCTCTTTCTTCTCCCTCAGGGAAAAAAGGATGCAAGTTAGTTTCTCTGTAGTTACTCAAGAAAGAGCACTAAAAATTTCAGCTCAGGGCAAGCGAGAAAGAAGAAAACCTCAAGAGATCTGTCAGATGTATGCATCATGGACATATGGATACATACAGCCTACTGTAGGCTGCATCTATTCAAGGAACCGATGGGAGCCAGGAGTGAACATTAGTACAGCTCTGTGCAATGTAACACGGTAACTTGCACATGGACTATGAGCCACAAGAACAAATCATCTAATCAAGTAACCGTACAAGTAGGAAGCACCTTGTTGTTATAATAGCTGCACTTCACTTCCATGTGCTGAGTAACTGAGTGCAAATCAGTATGATTTAACACAGTTTCAAAAATCATTCTTACATTCAAGGGGGCTCCTTTACACTTCCCTAGATAATGAGAAGGTTCTTTAGCGTCAGCATAAGACTTTCTGGCACAACTCAACTTTGTTTTTAGTAATAATTATTTTCTTTCATTATAACCTGAATATTAGAAGACTAGAATTTTGTTACTTACAGGAATTCCAGGTTTGCCTGCCTGGCCTGTTGCTCCTTTCTTTCCTGTGGGTCCCTAAAAGTTACAAATACTCGTAAACAGACAAGTGTTATAAACCTAATCCCCTAAGAAGAGCTGAGAATTGTTTTCTCCTCTAGTACAAATGTTCACATTGCCTGGCTTTGGACCAGATCATTTCCACTTCAGGAGAGAGCAGAAAGTTTTTCAATAAGTTAATATATTTTCTGGTAAAAACAAACAAACAAAAAACAAAAAACCCCACCCCTGTAAGGAAGTATGCTTTTACAGCACTTTCAATACCTTTCAAAAATGAGAATCATTAAAAGTTGGCAAGGTAGATGCACCGAATGTATGCGGAAGAGAGTGCTAGAAAACAATAGCATCACAAATGGGAACGTTCTTTTTATCTAAAATGTAGACAAAAGATAAAATTTACATAAAACCGCTCTTTTTTGGCTTGACCAATCCAGGAATCTAGCATCGATCAAGTACAAAAGAGCTTCCAAAATTTTCTGGATTAATTAAGTGTTCTCAAAGTGAAAGCTATGCTAAATTACTATGCTGCCATATTACAGAACATGCAATAAAGTGAAAAGACTAGTGGTCATTCTAAATGTAATTTTTTTTTTTAATAATTAATGTGAATATGATGAAATCAGCAAAATTATGTTCTATTCGTTAATTTAATGTCTTTTTGTTAATAAAGGCATACATGAAGTCCACCAATCAGAACAGGAACCTGTCTATTCAAAAAACTTTATATTGTTTCCATTAAAATTTCTGAATGCATATAAAGTAAACCCAGATGATTCAACATTGCAGTTTATGGGATTGGCTTTGTAAGACTTGTTATAGCAGCACCAGGCATGCCAATGGAGTTAAGACCATATGGATGTTTCCACTATTAACTTCTTTGTGTAAACTTTTAGCTCTTTTGGTTTGCTCCAGGCTGGATATTGGTTCCATATTTGCAAATGGCAGTTTTAATCTGAGGGGCATTTGCAACACAAAGAAAATGCTCCCTACGGGAAAGGCAGAGGAATGACTGACTTATCCTGGGCTGTGAGTAGTTTGTCTATGGCAATATACCTGACCACATGGTTAGAATACATGCTGACAATGTTTTCACATCATGTTTCCTTTTTGTTTCCCCCTATTCCTAACCTACTATAGGTTCTTGTATTCACCTAGAAAATTCTGAAATTTTAACAATTGTCTATGGAACCTTTCAGACAATATATCTCATTTAAGTTGCAAAGGCAATTCAAATTGTAAGATATCTTTTAGCCTAAATCTTTTGAAATCTCAAAAGTCAATAAAAAAATATAGAATATAAAATACTTTTGGCAACTTTCAACACACCACCAAGATGAACTATTATTTCTAAAGGAAGAGATTTTTTTTTTTCCTTAATCTTTTTTCTTGACTTGCTCTGTCATTTCCTCTACTTTTCTGTAGCAAATTCCTTATTTCCAGGTGTGAGTGAAAATTCAGTGCACTGCAGAACCAGGAGGCTTCATTTACAAATCAGAGCAGTAAAATCCTGGGTGGGAAGAGCTAGTTTTCCACAAGGGACTCCATTCAAGGGTATAATTGAATATCACTCAAATTTTTCCAAAAGAGCCTCTCATAATGCTTTATATTACTCCAAAATAAAGCCACTTATCTATCAAATAACACATATTTACTAAGATCATTATGCAATTTTCCATTCTATATATATATTTTTTTACTGTCTCTGCAGGTTATGAGAAGGAAAGACAAACACTGAATTTCGACCTTATAAAACAGTAAAACAAAAAAAACAAACAACAAAAAAAAACAAACCAGAACAATTTCCATGCTGTTCTGTCAGTCATTTACAAAACTTTCCCACAAGCTTAATATTTGGAAAAACTAGCTCAATAGTTTTCAAAAGAGAATTTGAATATGAAAACCGATTCTTCCCAGGGAAAGGCAAGATGCCGCTAATAGATACTGTCATATCAATGCCAAGATACTACACATGCATCTTAGATGAGCCAAACTACGCTGGTAAGAGAGAGAACATGGTGTGATCCATGTGCAGGTGGCTACTGCCAGCTGTAGAAGCAACCACAAAAACTGCTGGAACTTCAGTGAGCACTGGGGACTGCGCTGTGCCCACTTCAGACTGGGTGACTCAAATGTATTACTTAGGGACTTGAAATAGTACAAAAAGAACCTTCAGTTAAGTAATTAGCAAAAGTACAGCCTAAATCCGCAGAACAGCTTTCATCTAGTTTTGACCTGATTTGAAACCTAAACATCTTTAGTATAGAGGTGTCCCGCAAGCACAGGGATTTCTTACAACAGACTGTAGCAAATCTGTCTACAGCATCATTCATATCACAGTGGTAGACAATGACATGAATTTAAACAGAATTCAACTCAAGTGTGCTGGTTCAAATTGTTGAAGACTTCACAGGATGTGCAGCATGAGAACAGGTGGTGGAAAGCCCTATTCTTCCTGTAACACTAGAATATAAAGGCAAATACTATGTCATCTTTGAGAATATCAGTCAGAAATCATGCTTTACTCTTAAAAGAAGTCTAATGAATCAAAACCCTACACTTTCTTCTTTTCCAAGGATAGTCAATGAACAGTAAAAAGATACAAATTCCAATTAAGCGCATCTTTTCTTTACTTTTTTCTACTTACTTCTGAACCTCTTTCTCCTTTTGGTCCTTGCTCCCCAAATTCACCTGGCTCTCCCTTTGGAAAGAATATACATTAAATAAATAACTAACATCATTTGAATGCAGATGAAAATGTAATTTCAACAACCAATGAGGAAACCTCACTGTTTGAAACACTTACTGGAGGCCCCTGCTGTCCAACTGCTCCTCTAAGCCCTGGAAGACCTGTGTGACCCTGGGAAGCAGAAAATACAATATATTGCAATACAAATAACTCAGGATGTCATGCTCAGTGAGCTACAGATTTCCTTTTAAAGCCCATCTTGGGAGGTGCTGAGTGGCCCCAGCTTCACTGACTTCACCTGAATAAAGTACGCTCTGCCCTCCTGAGACCAGATCTTAGGGAGCTTTTTTTCTTTAAACTCTCTACTCCAAACTCATTGTAGGAGGGAAATGTATTTTAAACATTTCTGCACTTCCATAAGCATAGATTATATTTGGTTCATTGATTTATTACTATGTCTATCTGCACTGCCTGTGTAACTTAAACAGGATATTCCATGTCAAGGAGTGTCTCTTCTGTATTTCAAGAAACAAACAGAATGAGTTACCATCCACTTGTATTTGCTGAAAGACTGCATACAATTAATGAATAATTATTAGGATTAGATTTACAAAGCACCAGTGCTTACATTTCAAACAAAAATGTTAACTGATCCTTTCTTACAGAATCATTTAGGTTGGAAGGAACCTCTTGAGATAGTTTAGAGCAACTAAGCTTAAGCAGGGCCATTAGGCTGTCCAGAACCATGCCTGGTTGGGTTTTAAGTATCTCCAGGGATGGAAACTCCACAACCTCTCTCTAGGCAGCCTGTTCCAGTGCTCAGGTACCCTCACAGTAGGGAGAAAAAAAAAAATTTCTTGTGTTCAAATGGAATATTTCATGTGTCTCAATTTGTGCCCTTTGCCTGTTAACGTACACTACTGAGATGAGTCTGGCTCCTTCATCCTCATTCCCTCCCATCAGGCATTTATGCACATTAGAGATCCCCTGCCTGAGCCTTCTTTTCTCCAGGCGGAAGAGTCCCTGCTCTCCCAGCTTCTCCTCATATGAAAGATGCTCTAATCTGTTCTAAGAACTTATCAGTCCAGCAAATGCATCTTAGCACCCTTGTGAGAGAAGATGATAATTTTAATGCATTACTCTGCATGTATGCATAGCATGTCATGTTTGAATACAAAGAATTAAAAAGCAAGAGGTATTACCTTGTAGCCCTCATCACCAGGTTCTCCTCTATCTCCATGTTCCCCCCTAGGCCCCTGGAGAGAAAAACAGAGCACAACGTAACAGCTGAACTGAAATACTGCTGCAGTGAAGTGAAAAAAGAAAGCTAAGATTTCTCTCAAAACGGAACGACCAACCAGATCAAACTGAGAATTACAAATATTAAAGTTAGCTTGTCTAAAGAAATAAACATGAGGTTTTTTTCTAAACAAAATGCATTACGGTCAGACAGGAGACACTATCTAAAATGTTTTGTAACTGAAGACCAGAAGCTAAAAGATAGATCTTGTGTGGGCAAAAATGAAATAGGAGCATTGACCTCAGTAGAAGTTCTTCAGGCTTACACCCATATATATATGGTATCAGAATTAAAACTCTCCATGAACGACCAGACTTTGTTTTCAAGGCATGGGAGGAAAATTCTCTTATGGGTTCCATACGACAACACATGGTTAAGTGACATTGTTTTGTGAAATGGCTTGCTGTACTCAGAACCTGCCTTAATTTTGAAGTTCATTCTAATAAAGAAAGGCAACCTCAATCTCTCAGCACACCTCTCACATATAAAAACTGAGCAGGAGCAGAGGGAATGACATGATTTTTTTGACTCATGGTTCTTCCTGCTGCATTCAGGCACCTTACTGCCTCTACTTTAGGGAAAGTCCCTTACTCCAATTCAACAAGAAATGGAACTTTTCCCAGGAATTTTAACTCTCATTGAAGCAAATGGACCAAATCTAAGTCAAAGGAAAAATGATGGGATAGGGAATCATACCCACAGAAAGTAAGAATGGACAAGACTTTCAAAAGACATCCAGACACTCATTAGATGAAATAAGGACTGCCTTTTTCTTCCTATGTCAGAAGTAAGAGCACATAAGGAAAAATTGGCCAGGCATCACTAACTGCAGTGTATCTTTACAGTTCAGAAACAAATAGATTAGCCACATCTACTGCATATCCACCAATAGATACTATTATTCAACTGCTTCTACAAGGTTTCGGCATGTTCATGGCATGTCTCCTAAAGGGAATCCGCAAAGTGCAAAGTCAGCACGGCAGAATCAGCTCAGCTACAACAGAACTGGCTGGAGTCTCTTCTTTCATGCATTTCCATAATTAAGTTAAGAACCTGGTCAACTCCATCTTCAGTTATATGTGTGTTATAGTCCCTGCTTTTTGGGAAAATGAGGTATAAATATTCAATCTGAAGAGAAATAGGCTGTACAAGTATTACTTCTGGCAGAAAGCCTGAACATTAAATGCTTTTAATAAGATTTTGAGATTGCATTTCTTCTTTGGACATGTTCGTAATTGCACAGAAATTTAGTAAACAAAAGGTTACAAAATGCAGCTCTCTCTGAATCAGCTAAATTAGCTTTGTAGTGATGATGAAGTCAAAACATATTTCTGCTTAGTAAAGCAATTAGGTGTAATTTCATGTAAACATAGAGGGTAAAAATTCTGTTCCAAAATGTGCCGGTCTAAACACAGACTGATGGCATTAGTGTAATTAAACACACGGCACACACTCCTAAGCAGCAAAGAGCACATGACTGCATTTTTCAGAGAGGGATTACCGACTGAAGGACCATCACTCTACATTTTTGTACAAGGGGGTACTGACTCCTTAGACAGTGATATGAAGTTTCAGAAAGAGCTCGCATTGTCTCTTGTCTTGAGGCACTAATATAATTTTTTTGAGAAACAAAGACCTACTGGTTCACCTATGGTCCCAGGTGGTCCAAGCACTGTATTGTCTTGACCTGGGTGACCCTAGAATAAAGGTAAGGATTAAAAACATTTACTTGGAAATTCAACCTTGTCTATAATGCATACTTATTCAAATGTTAGTAATACACCAGAAAGCATATCATGTAGATGCTACTAGTGAATATGATGCTTAAGGCTTTAATACAGTGGAAGTGGTAACTCCATTTCAACATGCACCATCTTTTTAAAAAACAAATATAGGACTAAACAAGTAAGTATTTGCTTTGCTCTTAAAGGCACTTGTTAAAAAAAATAACTATTTGAACAATGTACCTGTAATCATTTCTTAAGAATGGAGAAACGGTATTTGACAAGAGTTAAAAAAAAGAAAATTTCTTCCACTGTCTTGAGAAGTATACTTAATATAGACAAGAAAGTGTCCAGAAAACACCAACAATCAGCATAAACAGGATCATTCTATTTTTAATTTAAATATGAAACAACCATCATCCAAGTAATAGACAAAACAGTTATGTATTCCAGATGATATTTATCAATATATTTAATGCAAAGAGTCACATATTTTAAATATGAGTACAGGTTTCAAAAGTTCATCAAACTGCATTTTCAGGAGTGACTAAGCAAGCTAGACTCCTATCTCCCAACAATTTAGTTTTCACCTATTGTTTCTGAAAATTTTCTCAGAAGCTATTTATAAAATCCTCACTAATTGTCTGTTAGAAGTATTCATTGCAAAACTGGCCCTAATATAAGAACACATTTCTCTGTCAGGCACAACTCTAAACTAATCTTCATGAAGAAAATCCCTGTACCTGCCTGGGGCCACACAGACTTCACTCAGCATACAAACTTGTTTGCAGGACTTGGGGCTTAAAAGAACAAAAGTGAATTTCACACTAAAATAGTAACATTGTGGCAATATCCTGCCCCCAACATTTTATAGCAAGCACAGAGCTTTGTCCATCATAGTTGGACTTTCAGCAAAATCCATGGGAGTACTCACAGGCTTAAAGTTAAGTGAATACTTAGCAGTTCCCACACTGATTATTTCTGTCAGCAGTGCTTACTGAGGGCAGTAGTGCTATCTGATAAAATAATTTTTTTTTTTTTTTTTTTTTTACAATGGGTATCTTGTGTTTTAAAACCTGAAACATTTCAACTGTAATTCAGAACTCTGCCTCTGAACGATCTGTTTCCACAGTTTGTATTTCTTTTCATACTCTCTCACAATACTAATAAATACCACAAAGGGTGGCTTTGCTGCGTGCTGTGGAAAACAGTAAGCATACAGTAATATTTCCTTCCTTTATGATTATTCAAACTGTAAGAAAGTATAATACGTCTTCATACCTTCTCTCCCTTGGGTCCTGGGGGCCCAGAAGGCCCTGGAGGACCTTGGTGACCCTAAAGAAGGAAACAAAACAAAAATTAGTTCCAACACAAATAATTAAAGAAAATTCTTTTAGATGCTTGTTACCACTATATTTTGCTGCTTGCTAGTAATGCTAAATAGTGATGTGGCATAAAATTAACGGACACAGTCAGAGAATTTATTGCATGCAGGAAAATCTATGTGCACAGAGGAAAACAAAAGGTTCTGGCAGGGCTTGATACAGGTGAGGGGAGCTGGGCTGGTTCTCACTTCAGGGATAGGGCCACAGATGGAAGTTTCTGTTTGGAATAGGCATGTCAGTCTGGTCTGTAAGAGCAGGACTCAATCCATCTATGATGATCATTGGAGAAGAGTAATTAGTTTTCAGTGAAAGCCACAACATCTTTATATCCTTCAGTTAACCTCATTCTGTTAGTGAAACTGCCTGGCCAGATAGTAAGCAGAGGTGGTGGTGGTTTGCTGAATTCTCTTTATGATGATTAGTTGTAGTAATTTTATAGGAACTTTATTAACAAATAGAGTGGGATGCACTGGACAAACAAGGGTTTCAAATCTGAGGGAAAAAACAACTGCTAAGTGAACTCACAAAATTTTTTGAACTCACCATTGCTTAAGGCTAACACTTCTGAGTAGGCAATCAGTTGTGATATAAATACATGTATCTGACACACAAGACATTTGTGTATTCTGGATACAGATCCCACATGACATTTGTAATTATTTAGAGCACCAAGGTTACACAGGGATGTGTGCGTACAAGAATACAGTAAAAAAACTCACTCCATAACCTGGAATTCCTAACTCTCCTTCAGGTCCCATTTCTCCTGGATGTCCCTGTTAAATTCAATAATCAGTGATAGAAAAATGAGCTCCCTTTTAAAATGTTACAACAATGTATACTTTATAAAGTCATCACTTGGAAAAATCGTCAGATACTGAGATTTGAGAACCACAGATTACTTCCTTATTACTTCTAACTTTATTTGTTAAAGAATACTGGGCTTTTCCTTGTTCTTTGGAAATGATGGCCAAAATTTTCAGTTCTAACCTTATAAACTTAGTGTATAATTAACATCAAATGGATCTGAGGTTTCAGAAGTGTGGAGGAACTCTGTTTATAAATGCAAAGTACGCCAAGAGAATTTGATGGTGGCCCTCACCTTCGGATGGAGAGTTCAAGTCCCTCTCTTGAAAATATTAGCCATTAGATGGTTACTTGAGTTCTAAACTTCATGTGTTCAGGGACAATCCTGCATTCAGTGGCCACAGGATAGGACCCTGGAGCTGCGAGATGGGCACACTGCCTCACTTGCATGGAGAGTGCATTTGTTTTTGCATCTGCTATCACAAAGTGTGGAGCATGCTTGGAGAACTAGTGATGACAGGAGTTCATAAAGTTAATGGAAATACACTTAAATCAGTTAACTTTGGACCCGACTCCCATTCAATATGCATAGCAGTCCTCATCTGAAATGCTTTGATTCGGCCACAACTAAGGCTGACTTTATGTAATATCAAAACCCATGATTTCTGTTCTTGGAACTAGAAAGGTTTAAGAAACAGCAACATCAGTGAAGTTATATCTGGACTGTGGGGCATGTGTACTCCATAGCATGCCCTGCCATCCTGCTCCTCTGTTTGCCAGATCAGGAACATGACGAGAGCATGAGATGACTCCCTGCAGGTCCATGAATTTCTGTCTGGAAAGGTGCATAGGTCTCATTCTAACACTGAAAGGCCAGGGCACATATCAGTACCCAGGGCCTGGGAAGGACTTTTAGATAGTTTAAACACTGCCTGCATCTCCAGCTAGAGCTGGTGATATTTATACATGCTACAGCTGTGACTTGCCTCCTCCCATGGAGAGACATGACACTGCTAAACCATAAATACACAACCTCTTAAATAAGCAATTTTGTACAAACCGAGGGGCCTCGAGTTCCTCTTACACCCTTGGGACCAATTTCTCCAGGTTGACCAGAGTCACCAGCAGGTCCAATTTCTCCAGGAAGTCCAAGCTGCCCTTTTTCCCCCTGTTGGTGTTATTGTATTAAAAATAATGAGATTGATGCTACATTTCAAATGCATTTTATGCCTAACGAAAGTGTGTAACAGCATTATTTAAGAGGAGTATTACATTTATACATTATTTACTTTAGTTCTTAGAATGTCTGAACTCAGAACTCTGCAGTGGAAAAAAAATCCGATGAAGTCTACCTATTTTTTTTTGTTTAGCCAAAGCTTAACAGTTTCTGATAGCAGCAGAAACTGTTCTGAGTTGCACATCCTGATCCAAATTTAAATTTCCTAAGGTTCCAAATGTTATCAAGTACAGAACAATGACAATTCTAATTGCTATGGCTAACAAGAAAAAAAATAACTTTAAGTGTGACAGAAAACAGGGATAGACTTAGTTCATTTTATCATTAGACTGCAGTATGAAAAGATCAACATATAAAACGTCCTGATGTCTTTTAGGGTGCTGACTGGCAGTTGTCAGTGTCAAGGGATTGAATGGAATTATTTTGTAATGTAAATTCAAGTTTCAGACAAAAGGAAGGGAATTGGGGAACATGAAAAATACTACCTTCTTTCCTACACGGCCCCTCTGACCTGGATTTCCTGGTATTCCTTCAGGACCCTATACATTTATTAGGGAGAGAAAAAGAAATGATAGAGAAAGGCCTTGGAAACATGTTTAAACTGTGCTCCAAATTGGATCACTAAGCAGGCTTTTCTAATACACAGAGGTGGGAGGAAAAATCTCATTAACTGTTGCTTTGAGAAAGTTAGTAGGACTGTTTCAAGTTACAGCAGAAATAAATGGGCATACATAAGAGACCACTTATCAAAGTAGTGCATTTTCACTGGAAATGAAAACAAAAAAACAAAACAAAACAATCTTGTCCAGACAGAAAATATTACTTTAGGAATAAAGCTGCTTCAAGACAACTACTGGATTTAGAGAAATGCAATACACAGTCAGAGGAAAACTAACAAAACCTTGGGGTTGTCAAGTGTGAAGAGCGGGCCCTTGGCACAACTTGCTGCAGTGGAGAGGCCTAACTCAGTAAGTGGTGGTGCCTACCACTAGCCTCTTGGTGACTGTGTAAGTGGGTGTGTTGCCTGCAGGTGAGGGGTGCCATGGAGCTACAACCCCGCTGCCCTCTGGGTCACTTCAAAAAATGATCTTCCCAAAGGGCTGGAAGTGTCCAGAGCTCACTGGTTTCAAGTTACCCAACAGTTGTGTGAAGGCAAGGAGGTAGTTTAGCTTCAGTTTGGGGCAAGGGGAGATGTATCTATATTTCTAGAGATATTTGTGGTGATGAGCCAGGATAAATAGAGTTCAAACTGATTTGTGAAGCTCATTTGTTGCTTCATAAGCTTCTGTTTAAGGAAAATGTAGTATTACTCTCATCCCCAATAGAACACCCAGACAATTGATGATAGGAAATCAATTTCCGTGTTTAGACCAGAACGCCACAATCTGTCCACATCCCTAGAATGAGGTAAAACCAAAACTGTGACCTGAACACTCCTAGATGCTGGCGAGGATGAGTGAGGAGGGACTGCAGCCACCTTTGGAACGCATGGAACAGAAATGTGAAAAATACCCTGCTAACCACATCCTCCCAAACCCCAAATCGCCAGACCCGCCTGTCTCACTGAGGCACAGCAGCACTGTTGATGTTTACTCTATACAAGTATAATTACATAAAATGCAGATATGCCAGGGCTGAACTGTTTTATAATTTCAATGTACAAAAACATTCCAGCTTTTCCAGAATCGCCAATCCAAAAAAAGAAAAAAAAAGTCAGGGTGATATTGCTATATCGGAAACAAAAATTGTTCTGCAGCATGCTGTAAGTGCATTTTCTTCCTTTACGAGGAGAATAGTTCACTGTGAAGAACCTAGGACTAAAGAAAGCAGATTGTGACACTGAGGCTTAGAGAACAGAGAGGACAGTGCTCGCAGCCATTGACAGCTGGCCTTCTAAACTAATGTTTACTCAGATTCCATCATCACATAAGAGATACAGTGAAGGCAGCCAGAGGACTGTGAATAAGAACATGACAATTTCTGGTAAGGGAACCTGATGTCTGACTTGAGGCTATGTACTTGCTTTGGAAACTGTGCTCTAAAAGATTAGTTTACCTTAAGAAGTTGCATAAAACTTCAGCAAAATAGATTATATGGATGGATTTTAGTTGCTAGGCATGATGCCAGAATAAATAAGCAAATTGACCTAACAATGTTGACTGTGGATCCCAATGCTCATTTGCTATCTGACCTGTGCATGCATGCTGCCATTTCTCTCCATCTGCAATTTCTAGTTTAGTTATCTATGGCAATTGGTGATGATATTGAAGGATATGTTTATTTAATTCCTTTCACAGAGGCACCAAAATGAAGTTAAAGAATAAATGTCATTTAAGAACAAAATGGAATCATGAAATTCTTTTTTCTCCTTGCTTTTTATAGTATATGCCTCATTACAGGGCCATTGACAAGGTAAGAAGAGAAGGCCCATCAAAGGCATGACCTCAAGCCAGAGCACAGAATTATCAACTGAAGCAGGGCTGCCTCGCATTATACACCTTCATTTCTGGAAGTCAGCTCTAGCATGGGATGGACAGCATCCATAACAATGTCTTTACACCACCTTGGCAGCAATGTAGAAAAACCACTGTTAGGGAAGTCAGGCCATCCTCCAATGGTAAGTGATCAGGAATCAGCAGCAGGTGTTGTTTGGATTATGTGGTATCTACCATAATGTGATACTGATTTTAAGCCACTTTTGACCTGTCTTGCATCTCTTGTCAGAGAAGGCCCTATAATCCACACCAATGCTTTAAGAAATCCTGTGCTGTTGGTGCCTGTACTGCAAGAATGTTGTAAATAAAGACCCCTCAATGTTAAGGATATCACTTTTTCTAGAAATGCTATTTTTACACTTTGTTTTTGTAGTTAAAGTGTATTAACAGGAATGACAGCTAAGCATGTATTTGGTGAGAACATTAGCACAAAATCTTCAAAGCCAAATCTTGTGTGCTTTAATTTCTAGAGCTTCATTATTTACAAGCTGCTCAAAACAGTAGTTCTTTCCCCTGAGGAACTTTTAATCTAAACTGAAAACTAAATAGCCCTGGGACAGTAAATAAAGCCATTAGTAGGGAAAAGATATAAAACAATGAAATTACAATTACAACAATTACAATTACAATTTATTTAATAACAATTACAGCACAATTTACAATAGTATATGCATCTTGCCAATTTCTTCAGGCATTTTTAAAATTTAGAGAATGATTTAATTCTGTGAGATTGCCCACAGTCTCCAAATGAAGGTGAGGATACAGACTAACAGAAGGTTGTCTGGAGAGGAGAGACCTGAACTGACAGACTGCAGGCTGTGTGGTATATGTGTCTAGGTGACAAGTGTAAGGAATTACCGTCTGCTAAGAAGTCTCAGATTTAAGATGGGGAAAACATTTGTCTCTCTAACAACCCTGAAAAGGTGAACCACATAGAAAGGGGAGACAAGGTAGTTTAAAGATGGTAATCTCTAAATATAACAGGAAAACAAAATAAAAAAATAAAAGCAAGCAAAATTAAAGAGCAAAAAATTACAAAAAGCAAATGAACAATATGCCCATAAACTTCAAAACACTTACAGGAACACCCATTAAGCCAGGTTCACCAGGTGGTCCGGCAATTCCTGGTATCCCCATCTCTCCTTTTTCACCAGCTTCTCCAAAAATTCCCTGTTCTCCAGGGTCTCCCTAAAGTAAAGCAAAGAAAAAGAGCTTAATCAAGTTACTGCTCCAAAATTACTTATTCTTGAGAAAAGTGAATTCTGAATCTTCAAGTTAGACCAAAACAAAACAAAACAACCAAAAAAGTAAAAACAAAAAACCACCACCAAAAACAAGAACCCCACCACAGTAAAACTGATGGGAATTTTTCCAGTCAAATTCAGATCAGGCTCCAAGTCAGGGTAAAACCCTTTCTATCTCATTCATATACTCCTTCACAGCCAGATCATCCATCTCCAACTACCATGAGGGTGTGACATCCCCTGTCCTTGCACCTGCCACAGTCCCTGGCATAGCACTGATCTAATGCAGGGCATGGAGCAGCCTTGGGCTTGCTCTGCCCAGTGTGATGGTCACAAGGGAGATAAGCTGTACTCAGTTCTTCAGTTTGCATTTCTCTCTCAAGCCATTCAACCTTGCTGAGCTTGTAGAGCAGGTTTGTGCCTAAAAGGCACAGTAAAGCCTATAATATACAGGGCCTCCCTCCCATGTTAAAGCTAAGTGCACTCAACTGGGCTCCACTGAGCTTGTGAAACAGAGAGGGGGAAAAAAATATCTGGGTCTTTAAATTAATATGATGGCTTTACATCTGCTATAAAAACTAAATGTACCTTTGGGCCATCTTTTCCTTGAACACCATCTTCTCCTGGAGGTCCTGGTTCACCCTTACAGAAAGGAACAGTTGAAAACAAAGTTATTGCCACTAACTGAACTTCTCCAGATAAAAGCATTGTGTTGTGGTTTAACCTGGCAGTCAGGTAAGCACCACACAGCCATTTGCTCAACCCCCCCCACCCAGTGGGATAGGGAGGGACAATCAGAAGGGAAAAAAAAAAAGTAAAAGCTCATCGGCTGAGATAAAGACAGTTTAATAGCACAGAAAAGGGAAAATAATAATAATATTAGTAATAATAATAATAGAAGAATATACAAAGCAAGTCATGCACAATGCAGTTGCTCACCACCCACTCACCGATGCCCAGCCTGTCCCTGAGCAGCAGCCGCCCCCCACTCCAGCCAGCCACCCCAGTTTTATTGTTCAGCATGACGTCATATGGTATGGAATATCCCTTTGACCACTTTGGGTCAGCTGTCATGGTCCTGTCCCCTCCCAGCTCCTTGTGCACCCCCAGCCTCCTCGCTGGCAGGGTGGTATGAGAAGCTGAAAAGTCCTTGGCGCTATGTAAACGCTGCTCTGCAACAACTGAAAACATCACCACTATTTTCATCAAAAATCCAAAACACAGCATTGTGCGAGCCTCTACAAAGGAAATTAACTCTGTCCCAGCCAAAACCATGACACCTTGGAAGAACTTAGACTGGTTTTACACATCCTTATTATCTTTTTAGACTTTCTGAACCTTGGACAACTTTTATGTTGCTGTGATAGTTTATTTGTCTTCATTTTTCACTGATTTACAGTAACAGAGTCACAGCCCTGTGAACCTGGAACATTGGAAAACGTAAGAGACAATCAACATTAGAAAAGTGAGGCAATACTATGGACCTGGCTGGAGATTTTGGGCACGAGGAAAAGATAACAGCAAGGAGCTAAACAGAACAAGAGAGTAGCTCAATGGTAAGGCTTAAGTATAGAAGGATATAGTTTATGCTCTTTTACATGTGCCCTGGATAAAACCTGTTGCTAGGACTTTAAAAGCTTTTTTCAGTCTTCAAAGGTAGGCAACTGTTTGGGTCACATGAAAGAGGTAACACGCAGGAAAAATAAGCAGGTGAGCAAAACACGCAGGAAAAATAAGCAGGTGCGCAAAACACGCAGGAAAAATAAGCAGGTGCGCAAGTGTTTGGTAAAATCAAGTACTGAATGAGCTATCCACAGCACCAGAAGCAGATCAGCCTCATGAGGTAGTGGCACAGAGAAACAGCCCGCCCTGCTGGGCCTATAACATTCCCATTATTTCACCTAGACTGGGTATCAGTACACAGCATTATTCTGCGCTATCATCTTAACAGCTGGGCTCGACATTCTTGGATTTAGTTTCCTGCTCAAACCATTCATGCATGGCTCTCAGTGACGTGAGACACTTAGAAATATTTCAACATTATAATCAATACTCTTTTTAACTTGCCACAGTTCTGCAAATGTTCTCTTAAAAGGTATCTGAAAGTAAATTATTGAAATCTTCTGATAAATCAAGGTTTTCTGACCTGCATTTCTGAACCATTCATAACATACTTTCCTTTTTGGAAGAAGATTCACACCCATAGCTCACCCTTAAACCTTGGTCGCCTGATTCTCCAGCCTTCCCAGCAGGTCCAATGTCTCCCTGGAATATCACAAGAAAATCAAGTCATTGGATGGTAAGGGATGATATTTCTAACAATGATGGGGTTTACAGATAATGCAGTCATCATGACAATACGTAATGGCTCGCATCCTGTATTGCTATCTGCTTGGCTAGTAAGTCACATCACTCTGATTTGCTTTAATGGAAATTGGAAAACTTAAATAGCCCAAGAGAATAATTTCAACATTTACCTTTGTGCCTGGTTCTCCCTGCAGGCCGGGTTCTCCTTCAGGGCCAGGAGGTCCCTACATGGTACAAGAGCTACTGTTACACATTTTAATACTTTTGCAACCACCAAATAATACAGCCAAAATACAAGCAAAAATATGACATAGGACACTTGGAAAAGTGTATGTCTGAAAAATAAAAATAAGAAAACACAGTTGTTTGGTCTTACTGCAGACTGACAGAAGGAGAGTACAGAGGAGTTCAGAACTGCTCCATGGATCAGGAACATATTGAAAACTCAGCAGTACCACTAAGCCTGTATCTTTCATCATAAATTACTAGCAAGATGAGTAATAATCTACCTTCTGCAAATCTTACTGACAACTCCGTCACTGTTTAGGCTTGGAGCCAAGTAGATATAGACTACGGAAAACAAATATACAGGTCTTCAGCCTTCAAAAAGTTAATGGCATCAGATTATTTCTCGTAGAGGGTTTTTTTTTTTTTTTTTTTTATTATAAAAAAAAAAATGGTTCTGGGTGACTGAGGAAGTGCATTTCTTTGAATAAGCCAAATCCCTTTCGTTCTAAGTCAGCTTGTCCCTCAGATACTTTATTGCAAATGTAGCTAATACATTCTGTCATATTTCTTTCAAAGAGATATTAAAAACAAAGCAAAAAATAGAAGCAAAAGTTAGCAAGAAGACTGCCTGCAGCTGCTTTTCTTCATCTACCATTTGCAAGGACATATGATTAATACTGTTACAGTTGCAAAGCCCCAGTCTTGGATAAGCTGTCTAACTGCAAGAAGAATGTTTCATCTTCCCCCCCCAAAATTGTTTGCTACAGATGTCTGACAACAGGTCACAACAGAAAGAGGTACTTATTTTAGACATTTTCTTTTTGCAAAAGCTTTAAGTAAGAGAGACTCTCAGCAGCTCATGGTATTTAAGTCAGCTACAGGTAATCCAAAAAATAATTTCTGAACACTTTGTCCAGGCATATTCTGTTGCTTGAGTGCTTGTAATTAGTATGTAGATGATTAAAAACTCACCTCAAAACCCATTTCTCCAATAGTGCCAGCATCCCCTGGTTGTCCTCTTGGACCCTGGCATTGAACAAAATTTTGGATGCATCATTCAATGAGGACTAAATTATATTGTACAACTTTGACTTTGTCTCTTCAGAACTCTACCAACTGGCATAAAGAAGCATACTTTATTGTCTTTTCTCCTGAATTCCGCAGTATATGTAAGCACCATGAACGCATACAGTACTGAAGACTTCATTGCCAGTCTTGACACACTGAAATAACAGATTTCCAAGAATAACACAGCTGTCTCTTCTTATAGACCAAAAGTAAACTATTATCTAAACTAAGCTCTCCTCTTGATTAACTGAGACTTTGTTTAATTAAGGTTTGTTAGAACGTCTGGTTTATTTTGCGGAAAAGCCTACAGTCTGGTACAGAATTAACTGTAAGCAACTACTGTGTGCTTCCCTGTGGTTTTAGCAATGTGTATACAGAACAATCACTGAGGTGTAACGGAGTAGAGCCTGGAGCCTTTTTGATAGTATCAGTAACTATGCTACGAGCATTTTCTTATAAGCCACACTATAAGTAATAAATTGATTGCAGTAACACACCTACGGATCTCTTCCTAAAGCAGCATGCTCAAACTCTATTAGATTGTCCATATCTGCTCACATAGCAGGATTTGCATGGCTGGGGAGCAGAGTTTGCCTGTAACAGCTTACAGCTGATTCTATAGCCACTATGAATGTTTGGCAAGACAAATCAACCCCCTAGATGTATCCAGTCTGAACTCTGAGGAAGTTCATATCCATTTACCCCTTTTGGACTCATTTGTGTTTAAGGAGATTCTACATTCAAAGCATTTTGTTGCTCTATTAACCTCATGTAAAGCAAAGATGCTGCTACTTATATTCGTGACAGAAGCCTTTTAAGCAAATATTTACCCTTTTTTCTTTCACCTTCTCCTTCGAAACTATGCATATGGTTTTACTCCTCCTGATGACTTGGCAGTGATAACACAAGTCTGTTCTTCTCTTGTAGCACCAATGTAAACTGCATATGAATGAGAAGACTCCAGCAGATGCATGTATTTTACCCTATAGCTTTACTTAAGTGTGAAAAACTACTGAAACCGCAGTTAATTTCCTGTTGAGAATTCCCTTGGGCTACACTAAGTCCACTGGTTTCGGTTTGCAGCAACTCCATGACATTCCATGATGCAATTTCATAGCTGACACTGCATGTATAGATTCTACAAAGATGAGCACAACAGAAATGTAGGCTGCTCATGAGTAGACCACTTAGATTTGATAAGGCTGATAGTAATTTTATATATATAAAAATTCAGTCTTGACTAGAAAACAGCAGGAACCTTACATATAAACTTTGCATTATAAGGCTCTCAGATGTCACAATATTAAGATCAGGCAAAACAGATTAGATGACATGGAAGAGAAAGTGACAGGAATCCAGTAATGGACATTAGAAAATACATTTTCTGTTGACATATTTTGCCACTCCTACAAGTTGGTAACTGAAGTAAGCAGGCAATTATATTCAAAAGAAAATTTGCTAAAATGAAATCTGTTGGTTGTCAGAATTTTTCTAGCCTCCCCTCCCCAATGTGCTGTGGCTTTCTGAAAGCATCTGTCAGCCTAAGCATTAGCAGAAACAATTTTCAATAATGTTAGAAATAATAATCAGTAGAAATAATATACTTTATGTCAACTGTTCACTTTCAAGATTTAAATTAACTGTATGCCATTTGCTGTACTAAATAACATTTCAGAAGCAACAAAAACATTTTTTGTCAACTCTTTTAGATTTCTGCACTATAAAATGGCAGCCTTCTCCCAAGTCCCCCTTCTAGGGAAGCACACACTTTTTCACTGTATTTATAGAATCTAACTTACCCCCAGAGATGGTGATGCAATAGTATTCCTATCACAGCGACCCATTTCAGTACTTTGTACATATTTGCTGCAGATCCTGCATGATTGTCTGTTACAACATTAGCCAGGTAAAAGTGAGCGTGGCTTTGAAATAATAATAATCAGAACAAGAATCCATTCAGCAGAGGAACGTCTGAGGTTTATTAGAACAGTTTCTTTTTCATTGAAACTTTAACCTGCCAAATAGATGTGGTCCCTGAGTTCCTGAATAACAATCCTAAAATTTGTCTGAAAAAAATGCCACTAATATCAGAACTGGCACACGCATTTACATAATCTGTAACGTAGATGTTTACCTTAATACACAGTAAAATATTGCAATTCAATTCTGCCATGGTCTCTTTGTGCATACCTTACTACAGCGCTTCCCAACATGATTAACAGGTCTCCTGTACAAGTTACACTAAACAAGGGAGGCAGACTCTTGCCCTGTAGTTTTAGAACAATTATTCCACAAATCCTATCTAACCACAGCTGACAACACCAAATCTTGGTAAAATGGAGCTTGAGTTACTAGGGAATTTAATACAATATGTGGAAAATTTTTTAAGCAGGCATAAGGATCAACTTACTGGCTCTCCCATTGGTCCTCCGTCTCCTGTGGTTCCAGGAGGCCCAGGCAAACCCTCAAAGATTAAAATAAAATGAAGTAAAATAAAAAATCAGTTGGAAACAAGCTGTTTCACATTCTGTGAAAAGCCACTTCCCTCTCTTATTTCTGCTCACTCAATAACTGGTTCAGAAATAACCAAGAAATACGTGCAGCCTTTTCTTCTGGATGACATGCATTGACACATCATTAGCCCTTGCGAGGAAGCAGGTGAGAAAGCCCTGAACAAATCCTTCCTCAGTTGTTTTTTTTTTTTTTTAAACTTCGGGATGGATCTTAGCTGACCCACCATTTACCGGATCCTCACTGTTCTCCTTAGCCTCATGAGCTGTCTACGCGTGCAAACTGGACTTAACCATAACGTCACGTGTGTCCTGTCCTACAAACTGTATTTGAGGTGATCTATATGGTTCACACCCCAGTTTTCTTTCTGCTCAACCTGGCTCATAGCATACATCTCACATCCTCTTCTAGAAACTGCAGCTGTAGGAGCACTAGTGCAGTATCTTGTACTTTGCAATAAACGTACCAATTCCCATCATTTCAACATAATGAGGTTTTGCTTCATTCGTGTATATATAGACACACACAAAAGTCCCAGTGAAGAAACTGGAAATGAAAACCCCCTGTCCAAGGTGAGAAGCAACAGGCTCCTAAATCTGACCAGAAGAGGTAAGAGAAATGCAGTGGCAACCAGCATTTTGAGTCTCAATTTCAGCACAAAATCACTACCATTACTGCTTTGCTTCTGCTTTTCTGCTTCCTTCCTTCTTGAAAATACCCTGCCATTTGGATTGATTGATAACCTTCTTTGTAAAAGAAAGGCTCAAACAGAACATCTTAGATTTCCACTGAAAAAAGCCCTAAGAGGGATTTTGTCCCATACATGTGATACACATTTTATACATTCTTCTATATTTATCCCAACACTAAGAGTAATAATTATTTTCTATGTCACAATGACTTCCTCCCTTAAAACTACAATAAAATTACTAGCAAAGCAACTTCTAGCACCCCCATACTACGTACATCTGCCATTCTGCTGCAATTTGCTATCATACTGTATGTGTTCTCCGCGCTATCATCCATGAAAACACTGGTCTAGTAGCAGACTACCACGTTCACACTTACTCTCACTTCTGCCTGATTCTTTGTACAAAAAATGCAAACGCTTATGTTAGTTATCCAGCCGCTCTAAAGTAGACAAATTCCCATATACGAGTGATAAAAAAGTACGATAACTTGTGTTTTGGAAGAAGTACTAGAACATTTCATACTCACAAGTGCACCTTGATCTCCTCTTTGACCTGGATTTCCAGCTTTACCCTGGTCAAAGAGAAAAATTGAAAGACGATGCTGGCTTCAGATAATTTCCAAACAGAGTTCAGAAATTATTAGTAACTGCATTAAGGCTTGATACAAAGATTGGCTCCAATACTTACAATGAGCCCAGGAGTGCCTTTCTTTCCTGGATCTCCTCTTTCTCCCTGACAAATAATCAACAACATGTGAGCTCTGTGTGAATTTGCTACATTAGCTTAATACACCTGCTGTAAGTTTAAATGCTGGGTAAGTGCAGAAATTACAAAGTCAGCATTAGATGGGCTTATACCATAATGAGGTACTTGAAGAAGGCAGAAATTTGCAAGTCTCCTCCTGGACCAAATGGAAACTTATTATGGCTTCTGACATGCTGTTTTTCTGGGGGCTGGGTGGCCTGGTGGGTGTTGCCTGTCATGGTCTATCTAAATGTTTTGTATAGTACTAAGCAATACAAACACTCACCTTAATGCCTTGTGTCCCCGGTTCTCCTGGAGGACCATCTAGACCTCTAGGACCCTGAATATTGAACAAGTGATTAGGAACATTAATCGTGCATTATTTCTGGCTATCAGCAGGGAGATGCAACACAAGCTTCAGGAGAGGGAAACATGTTTTGTTGGCATGTACCCTGAAAATCCAGAGGACAAAATGCAATTTTCATTGTATGTTAAGTGTGAAATAAAGCTTCAAAGAATAAAATTAGTTTCTGGCTTGCTGTAATATGAATGTAAGAAGAAAGGTTTTTTTGTTTGTTTGTTTTTAATATGTAAACAAGATGTTTAGGGACTCTGTTGGACCCAGCTTGCAGCCAGATACTTTCCACTCTTTTTCATCCACTTTGTATTCATGCAACACATATTTAGAAATATTTAGATGAGCACTCGTTATATGGGGTGCTTGCTTTTGAGCATGTCGTACATCCAAAAAATCCAGCTTGCTCATAAAACTTTAAAACAGACAGATAAAGTTCCTCCATTAGTAAACTAGATTGAGACAAGATTAAAACCAATTTATAATCTCTCATAGTCAACTGCTGTACTATTAAACTAAACTGTCTACTGTAAGTTGACATTTTACAACCAATACGTGAACAAAGATAGCCTATTATGTTATGCTATGGTATTACAATATAGCAAATATTTATTGCCAAGATGTTCAGATATGATTATTTAAGATTAGCAATCTAAATCCACTAGTTTGCTAACAAACAAAAAACCGTAAAAATACGTAATGAGCAAAACTGAAAAGAACATTTTATCCACACTGACTTAGAATGTATTTCCATAATTCTAAACACAATTTTTGCTTGGATACAGAAAACAAAATTAAAACCATTTCATAACAATCTAAAACCAATGACCACTTTAAAGCAAGAGCTAGATGAATATCAGGATGACAGAGCTGGGCTCCTTACAGCAGTATGCAATGAAAGGATGAGAAACAACAGCTTTCCTGGTGGCTTCTTGGCTGTGCTGGTATCAAGCAGAGGGAACTAGTACATTGCTATGGCATTGCCTTGAGGAAAATGATCTGCATTTTCAGAGTGCCCTTCTGAGTTGCAGAGAACCTTACTTCTTGGGTCATGGTTTATAGTGCAGGGCATGCAATCACATCTGATTCCAGAGAGTTGTAAAGTGTTCTAATATGTAATAATAATATGGGGCTTGTAAAAAGACTTTGTTGAAAGCACATCTGATTTTATTTAGATTACTTTCCCCTCAAAAAATGTTTGTGACTTCTATGTCCCTCTTGAGCTTTTTGAGGCAAAACATAGCAAAATTCCATTCTCTTTAACTTGAGTTTACTGATGCACACCAAAACCTTTGTCAGAACAGATGATGAGCACCCACCCTCTCCTCTCTGGAGCTACAATAAAAGAAATGGCTGACTGGTAACTTGGAAACAATGTGTATCAAGAATCTGTTAGGCTTTGCTCTTCAAATGGAAATGTCTCAAGAAAAAGGTCTTTCCTGTGAGCTGATATATAATTACATCCCCTGGCCGAGCCAGAAATATCCCATGAGAAGCTTATCTACCAGCATTTCAGCGCTACTGCTTCTGGTAGCATGAGGGAGCACATAGGAACCACAAGACAAGGAAAAGGAACAGGCAGAAAAGCTGTCTGAATAATTCTGATACCTTGGTAGTTTTGGACACAGCTTTTGTGAGGCAATCCTTGTGCTGTCCTGGCCACCTTTCATGTTTTGGTCAGATCATGACTGATTATTTAAAGGCATTTTTTTAAGCTAGAGGAGAAAAGAAAAGAAGCTATAAAAGACAACATTCCTAGTAACTACAGGGTTCTTGCTGAGAAAGGTTCCAATCCAAAGACAAGTGAAGTCTGTGGAGAAACTCCTGGTGACTTCAACGCACGCAAAGATCAGAACCAAAAGACTATGTTTTCAAAGGTGATGGAGGCCTTGATAAGAAAAACAGAAGTGGGCCTCAAGTTCAGATTATGTAACTGTGCAAGCCCAGTTATTGAAGTATTAGATAGCATAATTTAAAAGAAAGCTAAACATCTTGATCAAATTAATATCAGGTAACTGCTCTGCTCTTTTTCTGTAACTGGCATCTATAATGCACACAAAATGGGTTGTGATGAAAACTCAAGAAAGACTAAGAAGGTTTAGAGTCCTATGATTTGATATTGCTCTCAGGTGAAACTTCTCCAAGAATGGAAGGGACAGGGAAGGAAGGAAACCTTGAAATGAAGTGAAGATGGGTCAATGAGCTGGGGGGTAGGGGGAGATAGAAGCTCAAGGAAGAGCTGCAAAGGAATATAGGAATATAATAGGGAATATAATATAATATAGGAATATAATAGGGGAATATACGGAGGGGGAGATTCAGAGCGTTAAGGTGAGCAATTGCAGAATAGTTTTAGTGTTTCTTAGACTTTTTAGATACATGACCTGTCATTTGTCTTTGCATTCTCCACAGGGCTGATAAGTGAATAGAATCTCAAGATGAAATGCTCAAGGAGGAAGTAGAACATGTTTTAATTGTACAGATTTGTGTAATAAAGCAATTTCATTCTAGATTTTATCTTCTATCATTAATAATATTAATAGATAAATCTTTTTTAAACACTTGTGACTTCCTTTTAATCATAAAGAGGATCATAATCCATAGTTTGAGAAATGGCCCTGTCAGGAAAGTGCAAAGGATTCTCAGCCTGTATTATGCGTATAGTGCACCAAAACCTTTCTGCTGGTCAGACAGATACTTGCACTTCAGTGGGGCTGGGGCAGTCATTAGGAAGAGAATGAATGACAACTCATTTGATCACTGATAATCAAGCAAAATGACTTATCATTCAAAAACACCAACCCTTCTCTTAATAATTTTGAATTGAAAACAAAGTAACAGAAACCAACATGAAGTTCAGCTTCTGGCTTTGGGCAATGCCTGCCTTTAGCCCACATTTCGCACGCCTTAGAGCAGAGTGCAGGAATCCAAGGGAAAGCCAATTTACTATTCTATCAAAAGCACACCATAACATTCCTATAAATAGTACAGTGTGACTCATTATTGGCACAGATTAGTTGGATCTGTATCTTTTCCTACTATAGCTAGTACAGAATGACAGAGACAATTTGCCTGCTGTTATTTAATTTAGGTTGCAACTTAGCTGAGGAGTAAGGCTGCCAAATGATTGCTACTACTTTTTTCTTTGGCATGCGTTCAGCTTTGTTTCTAAAATGGAACATGTTACATTGAAAACTCAAGGATATTAAAATGAGAAAAAGTTCACCAATCAACTCTTTTTGCTTTCCTCATCCTGCCTCCTAGATCTAAGAAGAGTGAAAATAACACTAAGTATGCTGTGAAGCTACTTCTTTCTCTTGATGAGCAGAATTCCAGGAAAATAAGACCAGAAAAACTATTGCTTTTAAGCTTTAAAACACCAAACGTCAGCCCAAAGAATACTAACTGCTCAGAATCTTAGCAACTATTAAGAATTTTGCTTCAGTCTCACTCACGAAGTGAATCTAATGATACAGGAACTCTTCCTCTCAAATTAAAGGTAACAGTTGTGTTAATCAGAGATTCTGGTATGGACAAAAAGCAGCACCAGTCTCTGACATTCTAGTTTTCTTCTCCATACATTAACAAACAAGAATAAAAAAACATGCAGCAATGGCTTCATGGTTGCCAACATTGTTACCAGCATGTCTTCCAGACTAGTGGGTTTCTTCCTTCTGGCCACAGAGAGAAATTCCTTCTCTTAGATACAGCTATTCCCATCCCCCAGAGTATCATTCTGCCACTGAAGTATCTACCAAGTGGTGTTCTTCCTCTGTGTTTTCATGAGATCAGATAGTATATATTTATATATACTACAAAAGGACCCAACTTTCTACGTGATTTCAGCTGAAGTCTATCAAGTCTTGAGCATGAGCTCTGTGCTCAGTGGCATATCCCCCAAAATCCTGACTGAGATACATCATAGGCTCCAAGACAGCCTCCCTTGAGCTGGCCAGAACTCCCCAGTGTACTGGAGACTGAGCAGCTGGATGCTCTCAGGAAGAAGTAGGCTGCTGGGTAGTCTTGGATGTGAACCGGTTGCTGAAAGGTCCAGAATTTATGAGATGAAGGAATTCCACTCTGTGACAGTGCAGAAGTGGAGGGTCAGCGCTCCCAAGACTTCCTGCAGATTCCAGCTGTGAAGACGGGATAAGTTGTTTCAGTACACAATGAAGGGAATTTCCACATGTTTCTATTTAACTTCTGTATGTGACTGTGGTATGCATTTTTCCAAGGCCTGCCACACAGAGCTTAGGGTTCTTATACTTGTCATTCCGAATTCAGCGATGACAAACCCCAGGTTTCAGGGGCCTCCAGATATTTTCCTCATGCAAGATTCCACTTTGGGTCTGATATTTTGATCTTGAGAGCAGAAAAAATTCGTAATGGTTTCAGTGGGAGTTTGTTCACAGAGCCTGAAGACCTGGGTCTGCTCCAAGACACCCTTACATGAAGCATTCCCAGTCACACTGGATGGAGGCAAAGGCACAAACCATAACTCCAAACTAGGACTTCCACAGAGCTTGGGATGTCTGGGATTTGGTTTGAGTGATCTTTAATTATAAGCAATGTACTCCATGATGTGCTGCCAAAACCACAGAGAGACTCCCTCAAAAATTCCTGTCTCAGTTGGCAAAAGATACAATACTCCTTAAATAAAATATCTCCTACCTTCAAAACAGAATCTAAATTAAAATAAGTCTGTCCCGCTGCCCCATAGAAACAATCACCAGGTAGCAGATGCTGCTGGGAGGGAGGAGAAGCTACAGGACTTACATTCATGTCAGCAGCTTGGTTCCAACTCCAGCTCTGGTGATGCTGGCAGGTTGACTGCCAAGAGGGAAGGATCAGAGCGGGAGTTTCAAGGGGAATGCAATATCCACTGGAATTACAGCATAAAACCTGAAAGCAGTTCAGTCCCAATCTCAGACAACTATTTACACTAAATTACTTTTCAGCTGGCCTTTGAACTCACTGCATCCTACATAGGTGACCAGTCCAGCAAACTCCAGTAGACAGAAATGGCTCAAGGGATTTTTAATTTTTAGATGAAGCTCAAACATCAGTATTTCATAGTGAAAACGGTCAGCATATATGTACTCCTCCTCTGCCACTGGCTTGCATATACCAATTCAGCATAACACTTCAGCATGCATTTCACTTTGAGACATGCTCCTACTGAAATCACAGAGAGATAAGTGTACCCATTTGGTTCACTGAAACAGGCCACTAAAGAAAAAGTGGTGCCAAGCAGCTACTTATTTTCAGCCTCACATTGCTTTGCATTTCTGTTTTGATATACATTTTCAAATCTGTCTGTGAAGGTGTGTTTTTCCAACCCCTCCTCTAAGTTAAAGCCGAGTCTCACTCCTAAGTTAGTCAGAAGGCTTAGTTATTAATACAGGGCTCTTGGGAGCCTGGTATCTAGGGCCTCTCTCCACCAAACATACTTGCATAAACACTTCATGAACACTTCAGGAGCTAATACTCTGCTAGCCGATGGCTGGGGTTGCTGCTGCTTACACCTGTTCTGGTAGTAGCACAGTTCACTGTGCTCATCAGTGGGGCTCCACATTTCTGAAAGGTAGGGTGGGTTCTCATCCTCTGCATCTCATTAAGGTTTCTCTTTGTTTTCTGTCAGATATGTTGCATAAACAAATTCATCTTCATTTCAATTTTGCCTGACAAACAGGCCTTAATTAACTCATTTTTCTGGGCACTGATGACATGTGTGACACACGCTTCCTATATCTCACAGGTCACCTGCTCATTTTCTGAACTAAACTTGCTTTTTCTGCATGTAAAATTATCAAACTAATACTGAATATTTCTTCTTGTATATGATTGTGTTTGCTTTTTTATTTTGCAACAGATAGTTCATTACTAAATTGTCTGTTATTAAAGTAGCAAATGAATTCCCTAGATAGAAATTCTCATGTTTACTAATAGATCCTTTTAAACAGCCTTTATAAAAACACATCTATTGTAAGGGAAGAATGAACACTATTTTTAGAAGACCACAAAGATTCTCTTTGATGATGGTGGGTACATCCTTTTCCATGAGCTGTTGGGATAACATCCTTAATCCTGAAACAAAAACTTAGAAAAATCTCCTACGGACAGGTACTTCATATTATCAGAAGAAGATCTAAGTGTATGTAGATATATGTTAAAATCTACTTCACCTATTTAAAGAAACAGAACTCTGGGATAAATTATATTCCTATATGAAACCAAAAATGAACAAGTAAGCAAACAAACAAAAAACAAACAACAACAATAACAACAATAACAACAACAACCAACCAAAAAACACAAAGAACAAACACTTGGCATTGCCAGCTGGAATCCTCTCTCTAAGACAAGGTGACCCAGTACCACTATTCCAGAATTTTATCAGAAATTACAAACTTCATATGCTACATTTCACACATTCCTACATGCCGCACCATGAACAAGGAGGTAAATTACAACAGATTTCTTCTGAAGGCAGAGGAAAATATACTAAAGAAGGAAGACATTTGAAACGAAGTTTTTCTAGTGAATGATCCTGCAATGTACTGCAAAGTTGCTAAGCATTGTATATTTCAAATATAACAAATATTCAAAATATTCTTTCATATATAAATAATCATATACGTATTACATATATTTATATTATTCTGAATGTATTGAAAATATACCTCTTTACCCAATCTCTTCTTTAATAGTTTTATGATCATGACAAAGAAATATAGAAGAATATATAGTTAATAAATTTTGTATTACTAAGTTGGATTCTACATTAGAAAATATTGTGATTAGCAATGTGTGCTTCTCAAGCACTTCTTTATCTAATGAAACTGAAGTAAATCCTCTAGATCTTAAAACTTTTAAGATTTTACCATGTATTAGAAAACATGTACTGCCATAACAAAGAAGGATAAAGGAAGGCTCTAAGCATTTGCAGTAGCAACAAAAGTTTCTGCTTCCTATGACAGAAGCAAATCAACAAAATTATCTCACAGACAAGACTTCAGGGACTTTAACAAGAATGAGTGGTAAGCACTGCCTGATACTAATGCTGCCTGTGAAGACACACTGGTATGAGCTGTACAAGTCTCATAGGAAGCCTGGATATGCTGTCAAACTGCTAGATGAGGCTGATGTCCACATGGGTGCACCTTCACTGCTATTCTTGACAAACTTTGTAAAGCCAGTCAGAATAAGCTTGCTCATGCTGTTACCAAACCCATCTATACTATGAACTGCTGGTGCTTCCTGCAGGCATCTTGAGCTCAGACTGCTCAAGAGGATCCAAGCCCAGGAAATGACTGGTGGGGTTTATAAAGTAAAGAGTTTATGAAAACCATGCAGACAACAATACCAAGGTAACAAACTGGAATACTTTCACTGAAACTGATTTTATGCATTGTGATCGAATGCTCATACAATTTGATGCGGATAGACTCCCTTTTAGTTCATTTGGGCTTTGCATACAATGAAAAAAAAGACTCCCTTTTCACTGAAAAAAAATGCAGGAAGTGCAAATTACAGTCTAATCATAAGTTGGAGATGCTGGAATACACCATCTTCTGACTTTGCTTTTTCCTCTCAGAACCATTGAGGACTTTGATTTTTATGTCCAAAGACATAAATGACATGCTGATAAAGAAAACAGTTCCTGAAACACTGAAACAGTCCAATGGTCTTTCTAAATAGCAACACTTGCATATTTATGCCTACAGAAAATAAGGCCACTGGTAATTTTTGTTCTGATCCTGCTCTCAGTTAAAATCAATGGCAAATCCCCATATAACTGGAATGTGAGGAGAAATGAAGAATCGTATTGTTTCCTACATGGAAATACAAGTATCATCTGTCTGATTTCAGTACAGATGGTTGGAGTCCAGAGGACAGAGTTCAGAGGAAGCAACTGTATGCGGGTTACACATCAGATTCATATTGGCAACAAGCTAGTCCCTGCTCTAAGTAACATGAAGCAGCAGTATTACTTACTCCTCTTCCCTTAGGTCCCTGCGGCCCTGGTGGTCCTCTTGTCCCAGAAGGTCCCTACATGTCAAATGAACTTATTATTGTCTTCCGTACACAGATTTCTATAAATTACAAGGTTCATGCACACTTAGTAATAGCCAATGCAACCAATACAAATCAGTAACTTCTATTCATGGTTCAAATTCTGTGGTGTTACTACAATTTATCTATTAAAATCTAAATAGTAGTCTCAACTTTACTTCGAATAAGAAAGCATGATGTGACTATTGGATACATTACTTCTGTCCAACATCCAAAAATTCCTCAAAGGATACTTTTATTTCAGCAACATTATGTTAAAAAGCCTAAC
>VXAL01002317.1:195971-209388 GCA_013399475.1 Chauna torquata | reverse complement strand
AGCTTCACAAGGTATCAATAAGGATGGATGCCTTACTCCATTTAAGGAGTTTGGATTCTCTCTGCACACCAAGGAGAAGAAAAATTACTTATTGCAAACAGAAGCTGGTGAGAAGCTGGAAGTAAAAACTGCATCCAAAGTGTACAGAAGTGAATATTTTGCATCAGGAATCTTATCTGGAAAACCATTTTATGCTAGTGCTTTTTCTTTTTTTTTTTTTAGACAAAACCTACCTGTTACAGATTACAGCGGTGAATGAAGTGAAGAGAAAGGATTTTGAAAGGCCTTTCTTTGAGTTCCGTTGAATGTGTTTGACAGCCTGTCTCCTGCTAAAGGCATTTTATCATCAGCTTAACCACAAGATAGTATATTACCTCCTTAAAGAACACGTAGGGTGTGTTGGTCCTCTGCTGCCAGTTAATAAAGGTAATACAACAGGATCGAGGGCCAATGAACTTCATTGGGTTAAAATGCATGTACATAAAGGAGAAGACATAAAATCCACAAGTAAAAATAAAGAATACTAAATAAATAGGCTAGCCAGCCATTTCAGTTTGCAGGTATCTTACGTCATCCTGTATGATATGCAAATTCTCCAAACAGCAAGTGTGGTAAGTGTTAATTAATGATGGGCCATAATTATCTTATTTATAACACTGTAAAAGGGTTGCAACAACCCCTCTTTTGGAACGATGAATATTTGATTTTATTCTTGCAGCTTGTTCCTGACTACAGTTAGGTAGATTATTACTTATAACCGTAACATATAATCATTGATTATACATTTCAGCTACTGAATTTCACATTTGTATTAGAATGGAGCTCACTCTGCAATGAATATTACGTTCATACAAAATATCTGGGTTGTGGAAAATGCGTGCACTGAATTTGAGTTCACTGAGGAGCAAAACAAAGCCTGTGACAAATTCAGAATCTTAAGGTTAAGTAACTTTTGTGACTGTTTTATGTGCTATTAAGGTAGTGTCATAAGATTGATCTTAGCTTTGTTTTTTTTTGTTTGTTTGTTTGTTTTTAGGTCGTTTTGATGCATGTGGCACAGTACAACAAAGTAAACAATACTGATTTTTCCTGACTTGTTATGGGCTGAAAATCAGAATTTATATGCAATAAAACCGTCATTTTGCACATTGTTGGAAAAAAAACAAAAACAAACAAGTGTAATGTTGGCAAAGAAATGCTGGTTGTATGAACAGGAGATCATATTACTTTGTCTCAGTATACAGTCATTTCTGCATCTGTCCATAAAAGCAATGTAGTGTTACAACGTCCCACCCATTCTCCTCTACCATAACATCCTCAGCCTCCAGTACTCATCTGTGCTTGCCCTAATAGCTCAGCAACATATAAAAGAGCAATTTTCCAAATTGTATCATAAGGAAAGGAAGCCACTGTTTTACAGCTCTAATTACAATCTAAAAAATGAATGTTTTGCTATGTATAAACCGTTGAACAAAGCTATGGATCAAGCTGCTGCTAAGTATACTTGCCATATTCGGAGATACGCTAGCTTTCAAGTGAACCTTATTGGCCTTATACGACATTGTAAGTACTGTCTAAGCAGATATTTTTAAGTTTGACTGACAGTTCAGCTTCTCAATTCCCCTTCTAGGGGTACAGACTATTCAGAATGTACAGAGGAGCTGGGATGTGACTTACAAGCAGTTCCGAAAATTTCAGCAGTAACCAAGCATTTGATGGGGGTATGTCTGCTTGGTATTTTGCAGACAATGGGGAGCTCAGTCTGACTGCAATCTCAGTTGAACAGTTTATGTAAATAGTACAGAACTAAGCCCAAACCATAGCATGGTATCTCTCTTCAGGAGATACCTGAAGACATTAACTCAAGAAACAGAACCAATTTAGTCATGTTCACACAAATTCTCAGTAACTCAACCATAGGTCAACAAGCTCACACCTGCTCATAACTCCCAGGCAGAAGTTAAATATAGAAAAGGGCATGGGATGAAATTCAGCAGGTAGAATTCCAAGGCAGCATGTTTAAGTGGTAATTAACTAAAAAAGCACCTGAAATGGAAGAACTAGGAAAGACAGTTTTACCAAAAAAAAAAAGTATTGAAGACTGTGGATCACAAGCTGAACAACACACTATTGCAAAAACTGGGATGAATACACAAAAATATGGCTTGTAAGAAGCAGTTTTTCCTTTCTGCTCAGCAGTCTGAACAACTTGGACAGTAAGCTGAAGTAACAGGCGTATAGATGAATTGGAAACAGGCTACAGGAGAGTAAGAAGGTGATCTAAATTATCTAGGAAACATAAAAGGCTAAGTGAGTTGGGACAGTTTAGCCTGAAAAGAGAGAATGAAGGGGGGACACAGTAACAGCTATCTTTTGTAAAAGGTTGTTTCAAGCAGAAGGGGGTCAGATTACACAATTGGAGAAACTTCAAAATAAAGACAGAGAAGCCCTTGGCTGCCTGCAGGTCATTGAGCCCTCATCCTTGAAGATTTTTAATAACTGGTTAGCCAAATATTTGTCAGGAGTGATACAAAGATAACTGATTCTGCCTAGGCACATGGACTACATGCCATCTCGAGGTCACCTTGAGCTCTGTAATTTTATGGAGGACAGACAGAACAAGTCTGCAAAATATATCTCAGGCTAAATGTAGCCTCTCAAATCTTTTCACTGGAAAATGATTGCTCATTCATTTAATAACGCACTTTGGTACCTGTAATGTTCGCTCAACCTATTAGGAAAAAAAACAATTAACTCTTGCAAATATTTAAAATGGGGAATTTCTTTAAACAGTATGATTCTGGAAGATCGCAAAGGTATACTTGACATACCAGAGAAAAGCAAACTTTATGGTGAAGTTACTATAACAAACTTCTCATTCACTCTCAAACGAACATAGNTTATTTTCTAAATTACTGCAGCCAATTATAACTTTAAACACTAAAATTAAGCAACTAGCAAAAAAATAAATTTTGTTAGTGGCTAATTTTAATTTTGTAAAAAGATGTAAGCTTTGTCCTAAAATATTTATAGCTTGCCCACAAAAATGAAAGCTACTTATTAAGGGCTCACTAAACACATTGTCAGCAAGTACTATTAATGAATGATGTAATTTTCATTGAAATCTTCCTCTTAGCAAATATAATTACCTTCATTTTTTAACAATTGCTTCAGAAGTAAAATGTTACCTGTATACTCTATTGATAAGTTTAACTTCGTTACACAATATTCTATTAGGAAAATTGACATTTGAATTAATGCTTTTTAAACAAATGCTTTTTTTTTTTCTTACAGTCCTCTACTTCAAACTGGAGGGATTAGATGAATGAATTCTGTTCTCCTTAATAATGCTGCAAGTCACGCAGCATTTTGCTATGTATTTTACAAGTGGAAGCTGGGTGTATATGCGCTGTGAATTATCTGGCTTTGACTACAAACCCATTGCCGTGATGAACGATGATTTGGGAAATGTTTGCTCAGTTTGCAACACAGCACTGAGAAACTTTGCTACCACAAGCTCCTCTTTCAAACTGTAGCACTCCTCCCTTCTCTGCCTCCCCAAGTCCTATCAGTGCAGGAACTGCCCTTGGTCCCTTGTTGAACCCAGGCCCAGTAACCCTCAAATCCTCAGGCAGCTAGACCTCCATTTAGCAGATGCTATCTTTTTTCACATATCTCCTAGACCTGCATAATTTTCTTCTTTTCCAAAATGAGATCTTGCAAGACAGCAGAATCATCAGTATGATATACACTTGCTTCCATGTAACATAAATGTAACTCTCATCCTTTCACTGGCACATTACTGCATATTCCACTGTATGAGTGTACACAGCTGATACTCCAAACACATGTTTATTTCATACATAAAACCAGCATTTACCTTTAAACCTTCTGGGCCAGGGTCACCTACATAACCTTTCTGTCCTGACCTTCCCTAAAATAAAGAAATATCAAAAATATTTTAATTTCACCCTAATTTGTGTTTACCAAAACATGTATATTAAAAAATGTACAGTTTAGTAATATTTAATACCTGCATTTGAAGCCAGTATATTTATAACCTAAGTCTGAAAACACTGTTGATTATTACACCCCATACAGAAAGCAGAATCTGTATTAACTCTTAAAGCAATTAACAGTAAGAAAAACAGTCACAATCCAAGAATCAAACACATTTCATACTTCACTTTCAAAAACATATTAAGGAGACAAAGAAAAGGCAAGGTCATGCTCTCTCCTGGCTAATTCTAGCCGAGAAGGGAGTCACAATAACAGAAATTGATCTTTAGGCTTTAGGAACTGGTGTCATAACTGTCCTTCCTCAATTAGACAAAGTCAGCTCAAATATCCTCCCGTATGTTCACCATTTTTAATTATTTTAAACCTCTTTTCTCTCCACTAGCATTTTGCTGCTAATAGATCTTGGTGGTATGATACTCAGTCAATGACACATTGTTACCTGGAAGAAATACAGCAACATCAATCAGAGCAGAAGGTCATGAAGTGATCCTTGAAGCATTTTATCAAATACATCCCTCCCTCTGTTGTCACTCACACAGACCCACAAAGGCATAAAAACACACACTTTTCTCCTGAATGTTCAATTAGATGTTTATAGCTTAGTTATGTCTCACTTTTAAGACATCATTTTTCCTTCAGGTATTCTTTACTTCCTATACAATTTAAAACATGACCTATCCATTTTGCTATTTGAACAGCACAGCCTTGCCTAGACAAACTTTCCCCATCTGCTCTGAGGCAAAGGCTTTGGTCCAAAAGTAAAGGTCCAATGTGCTGGAGCTGGCTCTTGAGCAAGCTGCTAATGAGACTGCTGAAATCTGACAATTGGAGAAGGAAAATTAATTTAACACTTTAATGATTCATCATCAAGAAAATGCAGATTTCTGCTAAAAGGAAATTATCAGCCATTTGACCATGTTGTTGTTCCAGCAGACTGGATAATCGCAGTCAGACTCTCTGTAATGAGAGCTTTCCTTTCCACATTGGCTGTCCTGAGACAGAAGTGATCAAAGCAACAGATACCAAACAAATTCCTTCAAAAAAGATGTGATTTTTGCATTTGGCTCTTTTGCTCTGGCTTCTCTGTGCCTGTCTTTCAGAGCACAATGTGTGTGCTAGTTTCTGAGAAATTCTCTATTAATAATTTTCATGATTATATTAAAATTTTATCATCTTAGTAGGTTCCGTGACTTCTCATATTAATCCTCATTATCTTCCATTCTCTCTCTGCCTGCCTGCCTGATTTCATTTTATTCTGCAAGCTCCAACAAGTCTCACTGCATTAGGATCAGGCGTTTGTTTTTACAAATGGATTAGAACATGACACAGTCAGGAATGCAGGGAGAAGAGACTGTGAAGACAAGTTCTGAGAGACCCAGATAAGGCAAGTCATGTCTTTCCACAAGGCTTAGCAAAGAAAAAGTGATGCACTTCTGCAGGTTACTACATGCTGTTTTACTACTTTGCTGCAAAGAATGTTAAGGTCTTTGTGGTGAGCAGACTGTAACATAGGAATGTTTTAAATGGAATTCATAGAAAGGAAACTAGTGGCCACTATTAACTACCTTGATGATTTTAGTCCTTTCAGAACTGAATTGCAGTTACACCTTGTTAAGCTTTCTTGTCTGTACTGCCCCAGTTATGTACTAGCTATGAGGGACACATGGCAGATGCAAGTTGGTCAGAAAATGGAACAAGTGGATTTAACTGGTAAAGCAATTTGAAATGCACAGATTTGGCTTTCAGCAGAAACACAATACAATTGTAAATTATATATGGAGGAAAAGCCACTGACAGAATGTTAGGCTAGGGACAGCTGCTTTTCTACTTGCTAACCCCTAAGAAAATTATTCTTCCAGCTCAGCGTAATCCCAAAGGAAATGTGTGTTTCCTAAAATATTAACTGAAAGCTCTGCCCTCCCCTTTCAGGAAGCAACCACCTGTGCTTCTCCTTACCTCACAATGAGTTGATACAGGCTTGGATATTTTAATATAAATCTCTCTCATTATCACTCCATTCCCATCCCTCCACAAACTCCTCACATGCCTTCAGCCCTCAGGAAGACATAAGCCACTTTCAGGAAATACTGCACCGAGGAGTGGAGCACCTCTGAGAGCACTTTCCTCAGTCTTCAGGAGGAACTGCTCATCTAATGACTACATAAATACCAGCTTCTGTTTTACACATGTATCTCAGAAAAAATAACTCACAACTACTTTTTACATTCTGGTTCAAAATAATTTCCCCCCTTCAAAGGCATTTTCTGCTCCAATGATGAAGATACAAACAAAAAAGTACCAATGCTTGCACTGACTGAGCTGAGCTACACAGACAATTATAACGTTATTATTTGGGTAGCCTTTGAGAAAGGGAAGAAACCAAATAAACATGGTCACTTCTTTAATGTTGCATCTACTGTATTTTCACAGGACAAATAAACAAATGCTAACAAAAATGCAGCATTTTTTGATTTATAAGGATAAATTTAAGTGAATGCAAGTATTTGACACTGGAGTAGAATGAGTGGGAAGGTTTGGAAAGACATGAATGAAAATCAAATCCTGTGACCAAATTTAGCTCAAAAACCCTTTCTAAATTCAAACAGGCCGAACTTTTTTGAATCAGAGATTTACCCTGAGTAACCAGGAAAGCATCCGCAGTTTTAGCTCCAGCTGTTTGAGACATACGGCAATTCTTTTCCAACCTGGGACCTGGAGCACAGGTTCATATTCACCTTCTGTTCCAATCCAAAATTGGCAGCATTTGTCAAATGGGACCCAGAGGTTTTTGGTGTCATGCACTTTTTTTTTTAAAGTAAGCATTAGGAATGAGCGGGGGGGAGAGAGACAAAAAATGAGGAGAAACTGTATTGTTGCCTGCTTGACACATGCCTAAACCTGACCTTGGAGGTGAACACTTACCTGAAAACTACACAGTAGAGATGATGAATTCCAGAAGCACTAGAAATCACCTCCCTTACTGTCCAATAAAGCTATAACAGTTCTCATAAAGATAATCAAGGGTTTAAAATATATCATCTACAAGGATATTTTACCTAGCTTAGAAAAAAATGAAGAAAGTCAGGATAACAGTTGCTGAAAAGAGGAGTAACCTATTGACCATGCCTATAGGTCTGTAGGACATGAAGTACGGTTGTAGTGACAAAGACAGGCAAGATGTTTAGACAAAGACTAGACATTAGAAAAACTGCCAGTAAAACAAGCAGAGCACTGAAGTAGATTGCCAGGGAGAATGAGGAATCCCTGACCCCTGGACACCGCAAAAAATGTTAGAAACATCTGCCCAGAGAGGCAGAGCTGACAGCTGATGGTGCCTTGGGGCCACAAGCATGACTCAACCACTCCTTCAGGTCCCCCTCAGTGATCTCCCCTGCCCTCTTGGATGCTTAATTAGTACACTGAAGACAAATAAAACAACACAGCTTTGATAGCATTTAGTTTCAAATGTGTTTTAAACTCCCTTCAAGGAACCTGGAAACGAAGCCTACGTAAATCAAATGAACGTGCAATCGCAATCAAGCGAGTATAACTTAAAGACAGATGCATTCAAGAGGTTACTGCTTCAGTCCTAGTAAACTATATGACATTTAACAACTTCATGATTGGGACTCATGATTTTTCTCTAGCTTAAGCATCCAGTCTGCATTAAAAGCAGGAGGGAAGAAGCAAGGACAAGCAGTGCTGGGAGCAGCGTTCAGGGAGGCAGTGAGAACAAGCTGGCCTGGAGCTGTGAAAGAGCTCAAGTCAACAGAGGCTGTAGAATCCAGGCGAGAACAGATGGGCCCCAGGAAAAGGGGGAAAACAGCAAACAAAATTCCTATTTCCCCTACCTCTCATTTCAGGAGGGAATATTAGCCAGGAAGCTACTCAAAAATGTCTGGAGACAGCAACCCTGGGGCCCACCACAGATCCACACACTATTCTCTCAGCAGCTTGTTGTGAGAGAGAAACCAAGGAGCCGTAAGACACACGGTGTACACATTTCCCATTGAGAGAAATCAAAAACAAATTAATTTATGATAAACTGACCCAAAAGAGATTAAAAATATTTCTGCTTGCCGGGCTACACAGAAAGTTTTCTTCTTGGGTCAGTTTGACACCAGCTGATGGTGGCCTGTGCATGCATGGTGATGCAGAGAATGTGAAGGTTGGTGTCTAATTGCCCATGAGTCACCCGCTGCAGCATCATCTTTCCCAATTTCCACAGCACAACACAGGAGATGCTGTCCAGCCATGAAGCCCTGCCCAAGGAGGAGATTCAAAGTATGATGCAATTAAAATAAAAATTTCCACGAGGCTCTTGGCAGAAGCTCAGGCAGATGAAACTGAATATTGAACTGAGTCACAAAGTGTTTTGAATTTCTGTTCAATTTTTACTGTTTCCTCAGCTGAAAAAAAGTATTTTAATTTTATTATTAATTTTTACTTTTACTTGTTGCATGTGGTAAACGAGTTTTTAAATATTATTTCTAACAGAAACAGAATTCTCAGTTTTGACTAGCTAATGAACAGGAAAAATGACATAGAAATATAATCTCTCTAGAACTGGTGAGCAGTGGGAAAGACTGCAGTTTTGAATTTTTCTAAAAATAAGCTTCAAGTCCCTTAAAATGCTTAGATGCTAGTACATTTTCCTAACTAACAAAATTGGTGAAGTTAAATTATCTTTTAAAACATGTCAGCCCAAACAGCATTGTGACATTCCAGCTTTACTGTTCTCAGCAACTATCTACCACATCTGTTAGAGAATGATTTCTTAAAGCATCAGTCCTTTATATTGCTCCCTTAGAGCTGAGTCTCACACTGGGTTCCTTCCCTGATTTTGATATTTTAGTGTATCAGCTGATTCGGGCTAATTCAGGAAGTGCATGGTGGTTTCATCTGTACCAAAGGAGCACCATAAGCAGTTTGTTATTGACTCTTTTTCCTTTTCACAGTTTTTATTTTATGCACCATGGCTGTGGCTTCCTTTCAAAACCTGCATATGGAAAACCATCTATCCTCCTGGCTCTGCCTAGAACATGTGCTGAGAAGGGACATTTATTCAGGAGGTGGCATTTCAATGCAGTCACTACTCACGGTAAATTTATTTTTCAAACCAGTACTTCTGCTAAAAAAAATAGTTTTCAATAACAAAATTACTTACTCTTGGGCCGACACCTCCAATAGGTCCAGCTGGTCCTACTTCTCCCTAAAAGAAATCAGGACTTCAATAATCTTGATGCCAAGACTAGCTTTAAAAAAAAAAAAAAAATCTACAGACAACTGTTTTTACTTCTTATATCACCTGATATATGCTTCGTATGTGTATGCATGGGTCTTTGAGTCTGACAGAAACACTGTAAGAGAGACTAATCCGATTTCAGTTAAATTCATTAGCCAGAAAGCCATGCCATATGTCACCACCAGAGGCGGGCAAAGTGGCTGTTGAACTATTGATATACCTTCCTTTACAGCAATATTTTCACAATTCTGAGCAAGGTGAGACTCAGCAATGATGGGTCAGCCTCTGTCTGTCCTGTGGTTACTCTCTTCTAGCAACATTCAACACTTCATTCAACTATCAGAACAGTAGGAACATTCCTGCTTTTTTCCTCCACATGGCAATGGTACAGCCACTGAATTAGCCAAGCCATTTTGGCAGGGTTTATCCTTGTCTTTTCTTGGGAACGGAGGGAGACTAGGGGCTCAGGCTTGTCGAGTGTGTAGAAGAAGTGAGACACACTGCATGTGCTGAACAGCGCACTGATACAACTATGCATGATAGCAAACTGCAGTGTTAATTCTTCAGGGTTTGCTCATTATACAGTTATATCAAAGCACAGATTTGTACCAATGCCATGCCAGAAGCTCATGCTGTTATCATTTAACAGTTCTGATCTTCCTCAATGTGTAAGATTTTTCCCAGCTTTTGGAGGAAGTGGTACACAGCCTTTTCAATTCCAAACAACTGGAAGTAGAGGAATTAAGAAATGCTATCTGCAGCTTCCTGGCTTCTAACTAAATGGATCATTTTCATAGAATCATAGAATAGCCTGAGTCGGAAGGGACCCACAAGGATCATCGAGTCCAACTCCCTGGTCCACACAGGACCATCCAAAAATCATTTTGCCACTGCTAGCTTTTAATCATTCAATATCTATCATGAAAATCTATAATTAAGCGGGGTACTTAGAACACTAAAGGTTTATTCATAGATTCATTGATTAAATGATTTCTAATGTTAACTTTTTTTTTAGCCTAACAGACATAAGCTTTCATTTTTATTGTGATGAATTAAGAACACTTAATAAACTCATAAGATGAAAAGTTGCCTTCCTTCCCCTTCAATTAATAGGGATCTCAGTGTTCACTTAAGTGCATCCAGGATATTGTAATTAAATTCGTATTTGCTTTCTGCCTCCACACGCACCCTTGCCCTGTCTCCCCAACAAAACTTAACCATGTCAGACTTTGGACCCAGATTCTGAGATTCCACTGAAATAAACTACGTAATGGATGCACAGCCCTGTAACACCCCTAAACCCTCGTAGCAACACCAGCCAAAAAACAAAAGAAAATTGAGATCTTGCATGACAACGCCATAAATACCCAACCATTATTGTCTAATCCTCCTTGTCCTCACAACATTTTCTTTTAAACAATCTGTTGATTGAATAATTTTTTCCATCTTACCTCAACTCCTTTGGGGCCCTGTGGCCCTGGAGGCCCTCGGTCGCCCATAAGTCCCTAAACATCCAAACAAACATAGTGAGATATTACATCAGCTAATAACCATGTTGGTATAGTCTCTCTCCTCTTAAAAACCTAGACACAAACACAAGACTGAGTAAGTAGACCTCATTAAATATGACTGTCCATTTCCCCTAGGAAGCCAAGAGAATACACAGCAGAATTTTAATATCTGCTGGAAAGCTGAGTATCTTACAAACTTCAACTATACAGATTTTTCTGAAATTATTTTTTTGACTTTTTAAGGAGGAAATAAGAAAATTTTGAAGCATGCAAACAAACAATTTCTCTTTTTTGAGGACAAAGCATGCCATCATATTAAGATCAAAGGTCTATAAGAGTTGCATTGGTTTAATTTAGGAAATCTTTAGTATAACATTTGATGACAACATTGCAATGGAAATGACATAGAAAGTGAACTTAAACTACCAGCTTGTCCAAAACTACTTGTGATTTTCAGTTCTTACTTTTCTGTCAGGATTATAATCAGCTTCCCAGAGATGAAGAACCTTGGCCTCTGCCAACTCTGAGTTTTCATGACTGTTTACAGCAATGTTTTCAAAATTTTGTTAAAATGAACTAGCAACTAGCAGTGTGTCAAAAATCTGTCATCCAAATTACAAAGGTAGTAATGGGGTAAAGCACCTGTTGACCTGGTATGGAACAAAAAATTCTTTATATCTGTATATATCTGTGTAAACATACTGTTAATGTTCTGGAAAGCAAATATTAACAATATCAGATAAACCAAGAAGAAGAAACTGCTTTTTAGAGGAGAGATGATTCGCCTTTCGTGAAGAAAGTGATGGTGGGAAAGTTCCAAGTCTAAGTCCTATTAATTGCTTCCTAATAAAGTTGAAGTCTAGGCTGAAGGTGCAGGCATTTGTCCAGTAACAGTTAACTTAGCATGCAAAGTAAAACAGAACAGAAAATGGAATAGGCCACCTCAAGGTCCATAGGCCACCATCAGTCTAGGAAAGACTGGGGTGGAGAACTGTTGTTTGACGTACCACAGCAAAAGTGACAGGAAGGCTTTTAGTAGCACATAAGCAATATTTTGTGTAGTCAGTCAAGAAACTGTTTTTTTATTCTAATAGCAAAGTACATTAGGAGATATGATTTTCAGTCCAATGTAATTGCACTGTGAAAATGTTAGCAACACTGCTACTGTACAAAAGTTTACACTGCACTTAACTGGATCTGAAAAAAAGTCCCAGACTATAAAGCTGATATTAGGACTACAGGAAATTTTTGAGGTTTCAGACAATAAACAGAAATTGAAGATAGTCATTAGACATGTGCCAAAGTGTCTGGAAAAAATCTGGGGAATCAGCAAATGGAGTATCCTCTATTTCACATATATACCTCTGCAGATGACCATGCCTTCCAAAACCCGTGGAACTCCTAATAGCCACTTGTACTAAGCGTGTTATCCAAACAAATATAAATGAGGAGAGGACTGAAGTTTTCAACTACTTCCATGGTGCAACGCACATTACTGGAAAAACTACAGCTGTAGTCACTACACTCTGTCTTTTCCTCTCACTTTTCTCAGTTACTGAGCAGAAATACTTACAAGAACAACACAGGAAACAAACTAAATTATTTCAGAACTTCTCAAACTTAACTTTTTTTTTTTTTAAATAAGCAGTGGATCAAGATCAAACACCTTCTAAAATATTGTTTCCAAGCTGAGTAATGTGCTGTAGACCAGATTACATAATAAATCCTCTGAATGTTATTTTAGGGAGGTCAGCTTTGCTGATTACTGCACTAATTTAGGGAAAATTAATAATCCAGAAGTTCTACTGGTATTTAGAGATGGCTGATCATGCTTATAGAGCTTAAACTTTCCAACAAGAGGCTGAATTTCTCCTGAGCCAACTGCTAAGAAATAAAGTTTACCCTGCTTTCTTTATAAAATGAAAAATGGGTATTGAGTCTGAGGAAACAAACAAAAACATGCAGAAAAGAGCAGCAAAGTAAAAACATTTTTCTAAAAATAAAGAGTTGGAAGAAATTTTTTAAAACTACAGCCAACACACGACAGCTGGGAAACCTGAAAGCCAAACACTTCCACCGTGCAGACCTTCTCCCATAGTACTAGGAACAATTTAAGAATTTTTCCAGTTTGGCAATATTCCGTCTCAAATGTAAGCCATCAGTTCTTCCTGATTAGAGCAGGCTGTCTTAAGCTTTTTGTCTCCAAGAGCAAATGTGCTGGAGACCACTGAATCCTGTTCAGCTATGTAATTTCTCTGTCATCGGAATGTATAGTCTTAAACATTGTTGGCTACCTTTTATATTTTTTTCTGTTGGAATTTGAGTGAAAAAGCAATAGATTGGTAACGTATGTTTTAAATATAAACCCAATTCTATCAAAAACATCTAATTTAACACTCTGGATATAATATGGAATCATACAATCTCAGTTATTGAAGAAACTGGGTAGCAGGGATAAGATCTCAGAGCATATGTGTGTCAGCTTAATGTGTGGTGGACTAAATTTGATTTGTAATTCAAGAACTGTTGTCTCTCTCTTACCTCCCCCTAGACCCTGGACACAATCTTTCATCAAATTCATAAATGGCTTGATAATTCACCATTCTCAGAAACCCAAGAGCAAATGCCACGGCAACGGTCT
>VXAL01002317.1:142980-194204 GCA_013399475.1 Chauna torquata | reverse complement strand
GATAAAGTCTTCTGGTGCTTTGTACAGTAGCATTAACACGACACCTTCCCTCATGCATTCTAGAATTTCACTTTGTTTTTTAAAAGCCTTATAATGCTTTCCTTTCAAGGAGATCTGGCAGTGTCTTTCCTTCTACTGCCAGCTGCAAAGCTCTAAGTTTACAGTAGGATTTATTGTTTTAATCCCTGCATGCATCAGTCTGAAGTAAAAGAAGTGGGGTGAACTGGTACGAAGTGCAGTTTTTAATATTATCTAAAAGTGCTCAACTTCATTTCATATACAAAGTTAATTCCAGCATGCTTGTGCCTATTTATTATGAAAATATTACCTAAGGATAGTCCCAAGGCTAGTAAGTGAGGAACCTTTTTGGTACTTTGAACAAGAAGTAGTCTATCTTTAGACACTATGCAATCATCTCCCTTTGGGTTAATTTCTGACCCACCCGCATTTTTTGTACTCATCTCTACCTTCTCCATTTTAAACAAAAACTTTCCATATGTGTTTTTATCCAAAGCTTCATTGAAAACTCTCTGTATGAATTATTGCTAGGCTTGGTCTAAAATCTCAGCCTGTTAAGTAATGCTAAATTATTTAATCTGGCATGTGAATTTTGTCCATTTTTCTATATCTTTAGCTACTAATTCTTTCAAAATTTATTCAAAAATCTGTATTAGTCAGGTGAGATTATAAAGGTCTGCATGCCTTTGACAAGCAATATTGGTGAAATACATGCTACTTCCTAGCTGCACAGTGCGTTCTCCAAATGTCCTTGCACTTAACTTGCTATTACAAGCTTCCATCTAACACAGTAATTACCCTCATAACTGTGGGGAGAGCATTAAGCATTAAATTAACTTCCTCATACAAACACCTCAGGAAAAGTATTTGTATTTTGACAGTAAGACTATCTTCTCATAACACCAGTGTCCATCTCTCAGACCTTTTCCTCAGAGATTTATAGTGATTAACTGCTATTGTGAATAAGTTTTCATACAGTCTTACCTTGGGACCTTCAGGGCCATTTAATCCAGGTACACCAATATCTCCTGGAAAACCCTAAATAAATCAGACAGACAAATGATTTATAGCCTAGGAATGTTTCCAATGTACTTGTTTTGATTCTGTCCATTCATTTAACAAACCTGAATCACAGAAACAAGAACTAAATTTGTTCTACCATTCCCAAAATGTCAAAATCCATTAAGTACCCTCGAAAGGCTTGGATAAGTGACAGATTTTAGGTAGCTTTCATTAAACTCATTTTAGCAGATGTCAGTATGGGTTTCAATTCTCTTAACAAGAGACTTTTTAACCACTAAGTAACATTTGTAATTAAACCATTGGACTGGTCTTGATACACAAAATACCTACAAAGCAGCCAGCATCAGGTCCTGTACTCATGAATTCAACTTTTTTTTTCTTTTTTTCTTTTTTTTTTTTTAAAGCTTAGAGAGCAACTAAAGTCCTTGAATCCTTGGCCTCACTTTAAGGACAAGATCACTGCATAATTAAGAACAAAGCCTTTTGCCTCCAAATCAGCAGGTGCTAATCCAGCTCTGGCTGGCAGTAACTGAAGGTCACCAGCATGTAGCATTATCCAGAAAAAGGTTTTGCGAAATAGCGTGTGGCATAGGTCCAGCTGTTGGTAAAGAATAATTGTATGTGTAGAGGAGATGAATCAACTGAAGTTATCACCTAAAACTGAGAATGCCTCTGTCAGAAGAATCCAATGCTACAACTAGATTGCTTTAAGGAATGAGTGCATTTTAAGGGAACAATTATGATTCAGCTAACCCTTACACAACATAAACAGTAGAGAGTTAAATTTCATAAATGAAGTGTGAAGAAATATAATCTTTGTATCTGTAGGATAAAGCACTGGTAACTGACTCATTAGCTAGTGCAGAGCTCACTCAGTCACTGGCCTAGATAGTAATTTTTTTTTTTAAATATACTTGTAAATTTCACTAAATCTTGCCTATTTGAAAATAGCAGACTGGCACTGAAAAGTTCTTCTGAGTAAAGTATTTATTACTACATCTGTGCTCATCCAATGCCTAACAACAGTAAAAACTAGTTTCCTTCTTTCTTAACAGAACATCATTGCAGAATAAAACTTGTAACTATCACCTTTGCATGCATACTGCTCCAATAACAGAAGTGAAAGCATCATAAGTATTCAGAATAACAAAGAATATCTCACAAAGAACTTTCAGCATGAAATTCTCTCTCACATCCTTCCATACCAAAGCAGGCTAACACATGGTATTGTTAAAGCTTCAAGAGTCACTTTTTAGGTTCTATAACTATGACAGAAGTATAAAAGAAAATTGTCTCTCTAGGTGGATAATAGTTAGCCATACTCTATTCTTCCAGAACAACTGAACTTCAAACACAGCTAATAACCATTTCTAATGATTACTCATAATTGGCTAATATTAATCACAAAGCAAAACAAAAACCCAACCAACCAAACAAAAAAAAACAACACCCAAAAACCCCCACAATGTACCAGAAAGGTAAAGAGAAATCATAGCAAAGCAGGAGGTTTAGAAAAAAATATCCCTTCACCGTCAACTAGAACAATACAGCTGCCACATCATAATAAAATAAAAAATATTTAGTACAGCCCTGCAGATAAGAACAGTGATTTCTCTCATTTGCTTTTTATAACCTGTTCTTAACACTTAACAGAATATATAAAGTTATAAGTAGAGATGTAGATAGGATGAAAATATTTTTAGGTGCATTTATATTTTAAATCAAACTCAAACACATAAAATGTGAAGCAATTATGATTTCTTTGTAAAAAACCTTAGTGTTAGCACTTGAATACTAACTAGTACTAAAGCAAACCCACTATAGAATGAAAAAAGAACTGGGCTGAATGTTCAGAAGAACAGGAACAACCCTAACACAGCATTTCACAAAACATCATGTTGGTCATTTCTTTTTTGCCTTAAAGAACTAGTAGAGCTGTGCAACAACTTCAGCATGCCTCTAGGTGGCACTTGGCATATTATTCACGTGACAAAAGCACCCAGACTGATGCCTAAATTTCCATTTCATTGTTGTATCTATCAGTCAAAGTTTCTATACAGTTTGTAAGAGGGTTTTTTTTGTTTGTTTGTTTGTTTTAAATGCTGGCCACATTTATCTACTGAAATACACTGAAGAGTTAGGTCAATTCTTAGGAATTTGCTAACTCATTCTTTCATAATTTTAAATTTTCTGATTTACTGACATTACATAGCTACAGAGGAGTGGGTTGGTTTGTACACGTGTAATCTTTAACTTTCCAATGAGTGAACAAGTGCTGAATGCTGACACAGATAATTTCCATCATGGTAATAAACATTCCAGTAAATATTCTCTCAAGAAAGAAGTATAAGAATCTTTCAAAGTAGACATTTATATGGTAACACATTTCATTTATTTATTTGCATAAATACTTTCAGAAGGAATTCAGGAATAACTATGAGATGCAAGCATTGATGAGTACTACCACAGTCATCATGGCATTTAGAAATTTCAAGACAAGTCTTATGATGTGAGAGGGCTACTGTCCTGACTGTATCAACACTAGTGATGCATTTAAGTGTTTAAAATCTTAATCATTTTTGTCTTTGCTGTAAATCATGGTTTAGTCTTTTCTTCTCGAGCAGTACCACCAAGACAATCCAGGTGTTGTGGCAGTCCTAGAACACTATATCCAAGATGTTCTCACATGAGTAGTCCATGAGATGACTGTAGTAATCCACAACATTGAAAGCCACTTCAGACAATTAGAGAAAATGAATGAACTAGAAAGGAGTTCTTAAAACACCTCAGCAATGGCATTTGCCATTCAGATTCTGAGCAGTGAAATGGTATGCATTTCTACCTATATTTAAATTTGCCAAGAGTTATTCAGCAGCCAGTTCTCTAGGAAGCCACGCCAGACTAAAAAAAATATTCTTCTTCTGTAAGTGAAAGGCTGGGAGATCACTGTATAGTTTCCAGCTGCAATATAATTTTATGCAGAGACTATTCAAAACAAAACATCACTTGATATTATGATTTCTCCTACTGAAATGTAAAAAGGTAGACTCTGGTCTTGCCATCAGCCAGAACCCTGACAGCTGGTAGGCTACAAATTATTTTCAAAATCTTGGTCCAGAGCTGGCCTTTTGCCAGCAAAGCACTTTAGACTTCACTCAGCTTAATCATACTAGAGAGTGTCAGAAAATAACTACAGTAACCACCTATCTCAACACAAATGTAGCTTAACCTTGCTGTGAAAGTTGCTTTTTGTGCTGAACCATTTAAACATAAAATTAATTTCAGAAATAAATAATACTAACATATTTATTGGTCTCATCTATCTATATGATCCTTAATTAACAAAAAATGCAGAGATGAACAAGCTGCTACTATGTCAGGGTGTGTCTTTCTGTACTGAAGTCAGTGCCTCATAGAGATGAAGAATCTGCAAAGGCTGTTGCTTTTCTTTTGTTTGTTCTCCTGTGTGGCTGCTAACATGGAAGCAGAATATCCGAAATGTTTGGAAATTATATTCCCTTTCCACTAGGAATTCTCTTGTATTTGCAGAAGCCCACTCATTTCAAGCAGTTTCCACACGACATTCACCAGCATCACTATTAGTCACTGGCCCTCGCACCTTCTAGCTTCTCAGTAGCCCCCAGTGGGATCAGGGTGCGAGCTCTGGCACAAAAGCAACACAGAGTAAAAACCTCTCCAGGGATTGCGACAGTCCTTTCAGCTGACAAATGCCCCCACTCAGAAGCAACTTCGTTCAATTCCATGCTGTGTTTCATTTAAATGAGAATTTAGAATGAATTTTCAGAAGCAATACTGACTGGATGCTGCTACTGAACTTCAGCAAGAAGCTTCATTAGAGCTTTATTATTACTTATTATCAAACTACCAAAGAAAGATTTCTGCTTAAAACTACAATCTCTCCGAACTGAGAAAGTGAGAGCTGCAATTTTGTATTCTCAAATAAGAAGTGCTTATTCTTCTTCTGAAAGGACAGGCTATCCAGATAGGCAATTCAATTCAAAAAATCTGCTTTTTTCTCCACATGAGTTTAGAAATGTCACTATTCACACGGTTACAGGACTTTGCTCTCTGACATTTGTACAACTGTGTGACAATGTCAATAACGTGCCAAGTACAAAGAGTAAAGTAATAAGAAAAAAAAAGATTTGAAATGAGCTTTTCTCTCTGTGCACCAAACCAGCCAAAGCTTAATGCCAGCATTTTTAAAGGGCAGAGACAAAACCTTATTTTTTTTTTTTTCCTACAAACCTTCAATTCTGCTTTTGGAAAGGGTAGAGGAAGGAAACTAACAGTACAAATTACAACCGTACAATTGCAATTTGTCAGAGAACAGCAAAAAATAGCAATCATGGATTACAGTAGACATTGCAGGACAGACTCACAATTCACTGTTGCTAAGATGTCAGTAAAGTGATGCCGCTGGTTTGTGCATTTGCCTAATTGCACATAGCAGATTTGTTCAGTCATGCTCACTGAGACACCAGTGACTGATTTTCTTGTGAGAGATAAATTGTAGTGTATCTAGTGTAGTCTACTCCATAGCATGAGCAAGGCCCTACACCAGCCCTTAAAAACACATCTGTCCTCCACATACCTGCGTGGCTGCTTTATGACCAAGAAAGTGGCTGGTGATTCACCTGGCAGCACAGCAGCGCTGGCCACCAACCAACATGTTACAGGGGAGGTCTTAACGCATTCAGTAAATCTACAATGCAAAAAGGGAAGAGCTTTGGCAAGAACTTCAGCGCAAACCCACCCTGAGGGTCAGACAGGATTTCCAGATGGAGCTAGACAGTTTGGTTAGAGATATACTCGCTGCTGAACTCTGTTTAACACACTCTCCCTGACTGCTCTGAAGGCTTACAGTAGTCGATATGCGATATGCAAGATGCACAAGAGAGGTGCTCTGCAGGGGAGCACCTGGGAGACCTTAGCAATTGGTCTGGTCAATTACTTTCACATGACCCAACAATCAAGCCAGTCATTCAACATCAACAGCTACTTTTATGAAACTTTCCAATACATAGAACAATGCTAAGCAGGTAGACATATATTTTTAAATTTTGTTCTGACTGATAGTGAAAACAAACACCAAATATGGAAATTTCTTAAGGAACAAATATCACTTTACATACTTCTTTTAAAACACCCAGGCTCATTTTTGTGTTACAACTCCTCCAATAACAGTTAAACAACTAAGGTCTGACGAATGGGTCTTCTTCACTCAGGCGTGCTTCTAATGATGTAAGTGATAGCAGGGTTATACAAAGCCTGAGTGCAGAGGAAAGTCATCAGGAACAAATCCATGCATTTTTAAAATCAATTAACTTTAAACCTTAGAAGAGACTAGTAACTAATGGTCAGTGAAATAATCCTTATGCAAGACAAAAGAGACATGAGCTGAGCAACACAGTTCCAACAGATGGTCTTGACTCCTTAACGAAATGTGCAATTCTGACATCTGCCAACATTAAAACATCAGCAGAGATGTTAGGTAAGGTGATGCTGCATACTGTAGGTTGCTTCTATGCTATCAATTGCATGGCCATACAGATCAGACCACATCTAGACCCAGGCCACACCCCAAAAGGAAGAAATTTCAAATTTATTTCTTCTAAGATCAACAGCAAAACCCAAGAAGCAAAGCAGTATAGCTGTTTAAAATCAAATAAAAACATTTAAATATTTGCTTGCCTTACTCTAGGCAGATTCAGAACTTGAGGAGTAAATAAAGTTTGATTTATTTCTATGCCCACTTCTTTCTAGGGGGGTCTCGAGACAGCTCTGCCTGAAAAAGGAAAGTCTCCAAGATGACAAATGCAAAATACCTATGGAGGTCTGTGAAAACAGACTAGGAGCTAACAGGCATAGACTGAACCATCACTCTGAAGAAAATACAAAACATAGGAGGGTCATCTGGAAAAGCATTGTTCAATATCATTAAAAAAAGGCAAGGAAAACTGAGTATTTCTGCAAAATTAATACATACATCTTTAAAAAAAAAAAGAACAGAGAGGTACTTATCTCAAGCACATTTATGAAAGGACCCGTTAAAGTTTCAGTGCAAAAGCAAGCAGAAAGTATAAGCAGTTCTACAGTTCTTCAGACATATGTCAGGACACGCAATTAATTCACCTACAAAGTTGCCTTTATTTCTATATTCCTGCCAAGTCATTTACACACTAACTTATTTCATTTGGTGTAATATTGAAACAGAAGACTTATTACTGCATTCATGGCATTATTTGCACAACTCAAAACATCATGTGATAAGATAAAAAATACATTAAAAATAAAATTCTCTTTTGAAATGAACTCAAAGCAACCAGTGATTCACTTAGAAAATACATGCCTTTTTGCTTACTATTATTTCAATGCGCCCTTTTCCTTTGTAAGCTACCGCCTTCAGCATGAAACAAAGCAGCTGAATCCCATATGAGAACCTTCCCAGAAGAATAAGTTAACAACTTCAGATGGAAATAATGCACAGATGAAGAAAGTTCTGTTGAAGATAATAACTAATGCTCCCTCCATTCCAGATGAAACCTGTTTACAATACTCAGAGCAAATCTGAAGGCACATCTGAAGGAAACTATCACCACCATTTGTGGGGTATAATTCAATGTGATTTGCAGAGCAAAATTTACCTATAAATAAAATACTCTGAATACACACACAGAGGTATTGTGGGTTTAAACACTCAGACCAGCACTTTCTAGACGCTATACCAATATAACAAAGCCCTCTAGAAAGTTGGCATTTTGGCAGGTTTTTCTTTTTTTTTTTTTCCAAGATGCATGACAAAGCAGGAAAACATGTAAACAGATGAAGAATACACTCTGTCAAGTGCTCACTAAAGATATCCAGTGCTTTGTGAGCAGCATCATTCAGGCACGCGACAGACCCCAGCTCTGTGGCAGTATACCCAGAAGAGAATTTGGCTTGACACTGCAGGACTCCTGCATTGCAAAATTACACTTCGCAGCCTACTCTCCTACAGCCACCCAGAGAGTGAGCAGAGACCTCTGATCCTTCTCCACTCACTCCTGCTGGTCAGCACTGCAGTTCCCAAACAGAACCTGGCTACGAGTGGGTGGCTTATTTCAATTCTGACCTGGTGTACTCATGCTGAACAGCTACAGAGGAAAGACTTATGATGCAATTCACTGCTGACCTGAACATAAAAAGCCAAGATCCTGGGAGAATGAGCGAAACCTGCCACCAGGCTTGCTTCCATTGCTGTGGGAGTCTTGTCTGATCTGTTAGCTGTCTTGTTTTTTGGAAGAAGAGACATGATTAGCGGTATGACAGCAGGATTTTCTTGTAGGAAAATCTGCACTAATCACTCATATTTTATATACCCAGTTGTGTGTAAATAGCTGTTGGCAACAAGAGCTAGCTTATTTTTGTAAGACAAAGTAACAGAGAAAGTAAGATACAATCTTCAGTTTTACAAGGAAAATAAATACCAGCTTACTATAGAACTTCTGGAATTTCCAATTTGTTCAAGATCCTGGTATATTGCTGGCCTACCTCCTTTCTATTTTGCCATATGGTGACCATGTTTTTATTTGTGTGCATAATACAGGTAAAACTTCTTTAACTTTATATGGATCTGGCTTGTGTGACTAAAGCCAAAAGAAACATTGTTTTTTAGTTTTAAACCTTACATTTTGCAGACAAATATTCAAAGGAAAATACCTGGACACTCATGATTTAATTACTTAACATGAAGCACTTTATTTGCCTTCTAATGGCTGAAGTAATTCTGCACCCCTGAGCAAAATGAAATGCTGAGATTTTCAGACAGGAAGTTTTCCCATACAATCTGCCATGAGTGTACTAGCCCTGAATGATGAATTTCTCCCCAGGCCCAAAGGAATAGCATGCCTGGGTTGGAATAAGGTTCAAGACCAACAATTGGATACTAACCTGTCACAGGTCTCCCTTGCTGGCAGCTATACAAAGAGGATAATGCAGGAACCTCTTTTGCTAACAGCAAAGAGGATCACAAAATATGAGATCCTGAGCCACAGAGGGAGGCAGCTCTGGGCAGCATGCACAGGCTTTGTGCATTTTTCATTCTAACTAAAGGGCATGAAAATATTCTCTTTCCATCGACTAAAACATGTTGGCGTAGTCTGAAAAGACTGTCTTGTGTCACTACCATGCATTTCCCAGTGACTTTTCTCTCAATGAGGGCTCACATCCAACAAGAAAAGTCTGTGTTCTTCAGGACTTAGAGGGGCTATAATAGCAAACAAGGTGATAAAACCAAGTAATTTGTTCTGTGAAGATCAGAACCCTTCAGCTCCCCCTTATGAAAGACAGGAATGCCGAGCCTTGGTCTGAAGAGATACGCTTCTAGAGTTGTATCTTGTAAGGCCAGGACTACCATTATTCCTAAGACATAGTACAAATGTATTTAAAAAAATATAAATACACCTGTTGGGGGAGGCTTATTGAAAAGAAAAATCTGAATTTTTTTTTCATTTCATCCCTCCAAGCAGATATGTGCATGCATGTGTATATGTGCAAGTGTCTCTCCTATACAGTCCACAGCACCTTTTTTTTTTCCTATAGCCCATGTGTCATGGTTTTGGCTGGGATAGAGTTAATTTTCTTCGTAGAGGCTCACACAGTGCTGTGTTTTGGATTTTTGATGAAAATAGTGGCGATGTTTTTGGTTATTGCAGAGCAGTATTTACATAGAGCCAAGGACTTTTTTGTTTCTTGTGCTGCCCTGTCAGCGAGGAGGCTGGGGGTGCACAAGGAGCTGGGAGGAGATATAGCCAGGGCAGGTGACCCAGACTGACCAAAGAGATGTTCCACACCATATGACATCATGCTCAGCCACAAAAGCTGGGGCAGAGAAGGAGGAAGGGGGGACATTTGGAGTGATGGCGTTTGTCTTCCCAAGGAACCATCACGCGTGATGAGCCCTGCTTTTCCTGGAAGTGGCTGAACACCTGCCTGCCCATGGGAAGTAGTGAAAGAATTCCTTGTTTTGCTTTGCCTGCGCGCGCACTGCTTTTGCTTTCCCTAGTAAACTGTCTTTATCTCAACCCAGGAGTTCTCGCACTTTTACCTTTCTGATTCTCTCCCCATCCCACCTGGGGAGAGTGAGCGAGTGGCTGTGTGGCACTTAGCTGCCTGCTGGGGCTAAACCACAACACCATGGTATAAGTGCCAAAAAGCACCCAAATGGAACGATTCAGGGACAGAATCAGTTTCTGTGTACAATTCCATAATACTATAGTATTATGCCCAGTTCTTGGGCAACTGCTGAGCCAGATTCAAGTGCTTGGTAATGCTTCCTATGTAACCGGTGTTTATTCTTTGCATTCCTTCCAAATAAAGTTATTTTGTAAGAGATAAATATGCAACCAGGCTTGGAAAATCACTGTAGAACTCATGTGTCCGAGAAATCACTTAAGCCCCATTCAAGGTGTAAGCCGTAACACCTGGATTCAGATACGAACTAATCCCAATCACATCAATGAATGAGGCACTTGTTTTATTCAAGGATTGTGCATATTAATCTTTTACATAAAAAAAGAGCTAAAATTTTTTGTACTTTATGAATACATTCTCCTCCATTGGAAACAACTGCATAAAAAGTATTCTCTGATTCAATTAAGACAACAATGTTAGAGGTAAATGTGTTTGCTTCAGAGATTTCTGTAATTTAAAACTAAGTAACATTCAGTTTTTATCTCTATCAAGCAATTTCTTACCTCAGGACCTGGTGGACCCAATGGTCCATGGGATCCAGGATCTCCAATTTTCCCCTTAAAAAAGGCAAACAGATTTTTGACATATAACATAAATGACATGCATGGCATACATTTCAAACAGCAGATCGTTATTAAGATTTTAAACACATTTACCAAAAGGAAAATCAATAAAAGTTTTGATATGACTTTTCCACTACATCGGAAATTTTATAACCTTCTCTTTGGATTTAATTAAGACTAGTTCATTTCTCATTGAAGTCACAACAAAAAATGCAAATTAGTTTTAGACAAAATCAGGAGCTTTGGGATGGTTCACATAGTTGTATAAAACAAAACTTGAAATATATAGCTGTTTTTGTAATAAAAATCATGCATTGTTTAAGTTCAGGAAATAACTCTTATGGATATTGACTTATAAACCTCCCTCTAAAAGTTAACTGTCCATTCATGGCCAAGAAAGTTAATGGCAGTTTTGCAATTAATATTGCAAATATTATTGCAAATTATTAATACTATAATTTGCCCAATATCTAAATTGGGCCCTATCTGCATGTTATAGTGACTCCATTATATGCAAGTACTTACACATCTAAAAACTGACCAAAACTTTTCTCTAAAGTATGTCTTTTCTTTCATATTTTTAAACATTTCCTGCTGCTGCCATAACTGGACATTTTTGAGCAAAATTCAACCTTGATCTGGAAAAATCTTTCTTTAATTTTTTATGTAAATGATTTTAATGTAAACGCATTCTACAAAGTTAAACATTACGTTACTTGCGGGACTGAGGTCTCTTCTCTTAATTTAAGAAAAGCCAAGATGCTGATCACATTCAGTTTGTGCTTAAAATCTACAACTGATCAGGAAAAGGCTAATGAGCATGTTTGTCTTCAAATGCAAACAGGCCAAGTTTTTCCTTATAAGGTTAAGCAAACTTGCATAAGTCTTTTGCAGGATTAGGGTTTATATTATAAATTCTCTGAGACAAAAAACTATTTTTTATTGAGTCTAAGGGCTTATGACAAAAATTGAGACTGGAGTGATTAAACCTTTGAAAGCATTTGGTATTGCCTGCTTTTAATTATACACAGGAAAGAGGCTGTTAGTAGTGCTAAAAACAGGTGAGGAAAATGCCAGGTAACCCTTTTCTGCCTCACCATTTATAAACCCAGCAGAAGTGCCAGAACTGCACAGATGCTTTTAAAGTTGCTACATATCAGTAAATATAAGAATTTATGACCACTCCCATCCCTGTGAGAAATGACTGGCCATTATTAATGAGATTTCCCACACTCTCTCCAAATCCACCTAGCCCAAATGGTCATCCTGGCAGCTCCCAAAACTCTCAGTGGATTTGTTTCAAACATTACTGACACGTATATTCCCCAAACAAAATGAGTGTCACAGAATATCTAATGTAATAAGCACTCCCATATTAAAATCTGACATATACTGAACTCTGTAATATTGTCTCACACATGCTAGGATCTGACTCACTCACTAACCAGTCACTAGAAATAAAAGCATCTTAAACCTTATTCTTTGTCCTTTTTGATGTAGGTAGCCTCTAGAGGATTACATGCAGTGTAACCATAAGACAAAAAAAAGTATCAAATATAATAACTTATAGTGATATATTGAGAGCAAAATTTAATGTCTAAACTTACTGGAGGTCCTGGTTTTCCTCTGATCCCTGGGGGTCCCGGTAAACCAGGAGCACCCTGAAAAAAGAAAGCAATTAAATGCAAACGAAAATATATTGTTGTGTTACATCGGAAGCAATAGATTGCTACACTTTGCCAACCAAAACAGTCTTCAAAATCCTTGTGGAATCAGAAATGGCTTCTGACATTCAACTCTTAACAAAAGAGTTCTCACAGGATGTGCTATTTCAGTGACTTCTGACTTACTAGCCACATAGAAAGAAGATATTTATCTGTTTCATGATATGAAGGAGAACACCAGATCACTTGCAGCTGCTAACCACAATTGATCCAGGGGAGGTGCAGATGAACCTCAAGGTTCAAGGGAAAACATCTACAACAGATTCTTAGCAGGTTTCAGATCACACCATAATTATTTTCTTGTTTGATGCATCCCAACAGATGGCAGCCAGAATTCTGCCCAAGCCCTTTACTTGTCTTTGCTCACTACTTTCCCCAACTAAGTTTTAATTAGCACAGCATTTCTTAAAAAAGTGTTAATTTATTGACATCCAGTAACTATTACTACTGCATTCTTCTTTTCTGAAGCTGAATTATTGTATTTTAAGACTCAGAAGCCTGAAAAAATGGCTGAAAATGGATGATTTCATAAAATAACAAAATTATAAATTACCTTGTCTCCTGGGTATCCCTGGTCTCCTGGATCTCCTGCAAGGCCGTGTTCACCCTAAATAACACATTTTATACAGAAACGTTTGCAGTTTAGAATGGATAGTTCTCAGTCTTAGAGAAGGAGAAAGATGAATTCAATATTTAGTACTTAAAATTAACATAGATCTTTGAATGACAACGCAATATGTTGCACTGAAGCATCCACTCCACGAAACCCTATAGATATAGCACTGGATACTCTTACATCCAGTAAGAAGTGCTCTGTCCAGAAGTTTGTCTAAAGTATCAGATCCCAGGTCTTTTTAAGAAATAAAAGTTGACAGAGAAAACAAATCAAAAGGAAAAACAGAAGGCTTTGTCAAGCAGGTTATTTTGCTCAAGATTTGATAACATGAGTTTGAAAGATCTCTGGGATAATTAAAATATTTAAATCACCTTATCACCTTTCATTCCAGGCTGTCCCATACTCCCTGGGAGACCCTATTAAAATGAAGAAAAAATCCCATGTATGCCTATAATTTGGAAAGCAGCATAGGCACTTGGCTGTGGGAATGTTCTGCACCATACCGTGGGCCCTGGAATTCCTGTTGGTCCGCTCGGTCCTGCTGGCCCAATGTCTCCCTATGAGACAGCAAGAAAGATGGCTACATTAAATATTTGATGAAGCGTAGTGACTTAAAGACTGGTAACTGTAGCGTTTTCTGTATCACAGAGATAAATCAAAATCTTTTTCAGACTAATTTCTCATGGAAAAAGTATTCCTATTATAAGCCCTTCATCTTTATGGTTCCCATCCATACCAGCAGAAACACCAGGAACCAAAAACTTCCCTCTTTTCACATTGATTATGTATCCAAGAGAAGATAGTGCTGCATTGTGCAACGCAGAATAAGGAAGCTTTCCTTTGTATTGCAGCTGCACATTCAGTGGCTATTCACTCTGTTCTTAGGGTTACATGACAACACTACTCTGTAAGCATCGAATTTGGCTTAAAGGAATTCTACTGCCAATTTTGATATGTCATAAAAAGTGACTTTTTCTAGGATTTACCATCTCTCAGTTACTTCTTTAAATTAAAGAAATAGATGATATTCTCCCAAAATACCAAATGTGCAATCTTAGCCTAAGCTCTGATGAGCATGCTAACTTTTTCTGTTCTCATGTACCTTCAAGCCCTTCCTACATCTCTCCTTTCTGGGATTTAAATCTACAGCTTCATGACAAATGAGAAACGAACCAGAAATTAAAAAAAATAAGAATCTTAAAAGATCAACACAACAACCAATAATATTATAGATTGTGAACTAAATATAAGAAATGATCCAGCAATAGCTAAAGCTGTATTACAGAGAGAAAAGTCAATCTACTTTCTGCATATTCTACCTCTGAAAAAAGGAAAAAAGGCAGCGTTATACCTCTGTGACTATGCAAGAATTTAGCAACAAATATGAATACAGAAATCTTTAGCAACTTGCTGAGAGTGACAACAAGCTCAGGTGGACCTACTGATTTCCAGTTCAGCACACATTCATTATTCTTTGGAAGTTCTTTAGGCAATGTTAGCACAAACATGCTTCTGAGCCATCATCAACCTCATGGATTGCTGAAGAAAAAGGAAGAATGATGGCTTAGCTTCCCAGTGGTGCTTGGTAAAACTGCCAGGAAAATTGCCACTCTCTATTGCTTCAGTCTTCAATGACTGCTTTATCAGATATATTGTCACATTAGCTGGTGCCAAGATAAATTGAGTACACTGCTGTCTCTTACTTGTGCTGTATATACTACTGCAGCACGGCACTGCTGTATTAATGATACTATATGTTGAAATACGTAATTATAGTAACAATGCCCTTGACTGAAAAAGCACACATCAATACTAAGCTGGGAAATTTAGCTTACAAAAGCAATTGGAAGAAGTTCCAAAATAGGAACAAAATTCAGGTTAATGAAAGTCCTGTCACAGTCTCTGGAGATACTGCCTAACCTAATTAACAGCAAAAAACTGGAACTACACAAAAATAAAACGGAAAAACAATCTCAAGGGACAACACAATTATTCCCAACTTTCACGCTTATAAGTTGAATTTCAGGCATGGAGAAAGTCTGAAAAATCTTCTGACTCTATTAAACTTGATAACTTTTCCCCTCACTTGGCATTCACGTGGAAAGAAGGAAGGAAACTCTGTCACATTTGCCACCCTAATGTGAAGATGCAGATGCAGAGTTTATATCACTGTCTAGAAAAGAGTTGAATAAGTCAGTCTGTCAATTTTTGACATCATCCTCTGTCTACAGCAGCCTTGCTATATGTTAGCACATGTTGATCAGTTTGGTTAAAACCTGCTAGTAGACAGGAAACAAATTACTTCAGCTACATAAAGTGTACCTCCTCCACCATTTCTATGTGACAAGTAAAACTAAAACCAAGTTTCTTTTACCTGTCAAAAAAGACAAGATACTAGGAAAGGAAAAACAATGCTTCCTAGTATTACAAACTTTTTTTCAAGAAAAAAAAAAATCATTTTAAAAGAAAGGCTAGCTCTGACAACTGTACTTGCAAGTTTTCTCAAAATCTTTGTCTTACTAAAACTCACGGCCTTACAAATCTTCAGAGACTGACTGCACAGCCAGCCAAATCTCTGAGTTTGGCAAAAGTTTTGTATATTGAAAAAGTCATAGAAGAAAGGAATTCTTGGACACAGCTTGCTGATGCTGCTTGCTTTGCCATTCCTCTCCTAAACAAACAAAAAAATATAATCAGCTTTCGACAATGCATACAGCTGGGTTGGACAAGCAACCTGAATTCATGTTGTTGGCTTCTGCCAGAATAATATTATATTTAGTCTCATGCTCAACACTGCATCTTGTAATAGTATAATATGTTATAAATGACTAAATATTTTAGGACAAATGTTGAGGTGTCTAGCTCTTTACTCAGTTTTAGATGACCCTTGGCCTCTGCCTGAACAAGGGCCATGTGAAAATAGAGGCCAGGGTGCTCAAATCCATTTGGACAGCTGGCATGGTACAGGAACAGAGCTGCACCACACAAACTGTACTTGGTAATGCTAGGGTCACCTGAAATTCCTCTGGGGTCTTGGTGAAATTCTGCTACAGTTTAAAGAGCACAACGGTCCCTTGTAAAGAAACTCTGGAAGAAAGCAGAGCTCTTCCAATTATCTTACTGACTGGGAAACTGGGAAACAGAATACTAATATGATGTAGTGCAGAAACACCAACAGATGGTGCGTAACAGTAAATTTTGCTGATCATGCCTATACACTGTGTTAGTATCTACACAAGAATCATAGCATTAGATACCCAAGTCCTCGTTAGCTGTGTTCTGACCTTATTTCAAAATTCCAGGTAGATTTCCTGACGCTTTGGAAGCTTCCAAAGGATGTTCAGAAATCCAGAGCAAATGTTGCTGCACCATTTTCCTCAACTGAAAAATCTTGCTGTACCAGTAAGGTCTTATCAACCACAGAGAGTTAACTGCCCCTGAGCAGCATTTCTAACATGTCCTGGCTCAATGAAAGAAAATACCTTTAAAAACACCCTAAGATATCCGTAAGATCTATTAAGTTGTCAGAAGGGTGCACAATGACCCTACCTTTACTGAGCCACATTTGTACTTCATAAAAACTTGTATGTACATATTTTTATTGATACATTTGTCATCCCAAGCAATAAACTCTGTTAAGACCAGAAGTTCATTTGCAAAATCATTTCTGCCTCTAAAAATGCCATAGTTCTTCAGCATACGTATATAACCTCAGCTACAAACACAGGTGTAGGAATCAAAGGAGCTCTCTGCTCCATAAAAGACCCTAAATCCTTGCAGTCAAAGGGAGCAGCAGCAGATGATGTAAAGTTTCCAACACTCTGGGGGTGGGGGGTAGAGGGGGTGTCAAACTAATTCCAACAAAAGAGGTGAATATCACCATGCTCCCTGTACAAGTCCTGTTCCAAATTGTCACATTACAAAATGAAAAACTACAAGCATGAAGAATTAGCTTACTAATTTACATAATGAAGAAACGTCCATTTCTGTGCTTTAATTTGTACTCAAAGTAAAGACAAAAAGTATGTAGAGCAGGCGGGCACATAATCAGTGCTCTTTTACACAGCCAGCACTGTGCATAGGGGCCCCCACACATAAACAAGAGATGGCAGGCCACTCAAATCGAGTTCACAGGCAGAACATTTACTGACTTCATGCTGGTCAAAGTCTAAATATACCATCAACTTTTTGTATAGGTATAGCTCTCATTATGGTTATATTTTGGAAACGTGCATATGGCAAAGGCTTTTGGACTGGTGATTAACAATTTCTGTATTTCACAGAAAACTATTGACACTCAATCGCTATGTAAATGATTGCAACTCAGCAACATGGCAAATGGAGCTTTGACCTTGCATACATTTATGCTTATGAATTCTAGGAACTTCTAAACTGCTGACTAAGTTTTAGACAAAATAATCAATAAGGAGTATCTTTTCAGAAGCAATATATTATAGTTTTTTTTTTAAATCAATTTTGTATAATTTGTATAATTATCAAAGTCCTAGAGATAAAATTCCAAAGAACACTATGTAGGAAAAAAGTCAAACTATAATTCAAACCAAATTCCCAAGAGTGCAACCTCTAGTCTCATGAGTGGTTCAATTGGCTCAAGTATGTCAATTGACAAGAACACAAGGATTTATGTTTGCATGACAAAGGCTGGAAGCCACTGGGGTTCCTTGACCAAGCCTGTGTGTCTTCAGCATAGCAATGCCATAACAATCCCCATCAAACAGCAAGGGACTTTGTATAGAAATATTTTTTTATTATAATCATGTCGTTAAGAAGATGATAACAATAGAACTCAACTGTCATACTTCAAAGGAGAAGTCAGATGACCATCAATGTAAACTAACAGACTTATCAAGAATGTTTTAGATCTCAAGCTATCACAAAAAACAAAAACAAAAACAAAAAAACAAAAACCAAAAACAAACAAAAAAGCAACCAACCAACCCACACTGGACACAATCATGGCTTTCTTAATTGAAGTGGAAACATGCTATTTTCTCCCACGTTATGAACTATGAACATTGCTGGGTAGATAGCCTCGACTGAGCCAACATCGAGAATCAAACTGAGGTCCTCTATCAGTAAACACATGAATTACTCAAATAAGGAAGTAAGTCTACATGGTACAAAAGTATTGCAGTCAGTCTCACCTCACAGAGTCATTCTGGTGCAACTGCATTTATACAACTGCAGTTTGCAACTCTGTAATGGGCAGCACACTATTCTAAAAATATACAAAGAATAGACAAAAACTAGACATGATACAGACGTATCATGTATGCATATAAAAAGTAATTTTGCTTAGGAATTAATTCTGCTTAGAATTTGGTAGCCACATCCAGGAACGAAAAAGGGCTGCGGATATTAAAAACGGATGTTTGAAAGCATTGCACATTTTCAAAAGTAATGCTGGATTTAGGAATAGAAACTTGAAAAATTGGTTATTTCAAATAAAAAACCCAGACACATCGGATCAGAAATAAGCATACAAAATCCAAACCAAATATAGAAGTGTTTCATACCCAACAATATTACCATATTTTTGTACAGTTATTTTACCTATAATCACAGCTGTCTAAACCAATCTGTTTAAACAATTGTTAGAATTTCTAGATTCTTGTATTTATTTCTATTATTTGACAAACACACAAGGCAAATATTCTAATGAATTCATATCAAAATAAGTTGGTAAACGTGTACTCACCCTTAGTCCTGGAAATCCAGAAGGACCAACACCACCAACAATCCCCTACAAAAACATGAATTTTAGATTATAATATATATGTACACACTCTCAGTGATCTGCAAAGCAAGTAAATTGGGATTTATATAGAGTTCCTGAAGAACGACAGCTTATCACTCTATAAGGGAACACGCTTATTAAAACCCCTGATTGCAGAATCAGATCTCACAGTATTTGCATCATGAAATCATTCCTCCATTACCAAGGAATATCAGATTTGTTACATTGATATTTCAAGTGCGAAGAAGAAAACCAGAAGATCAGAAACTTTTTTGATTGGGAAAAAAATGAACATCAGGAGCATTTATATAGATTATATAGATGTAAGGATGAATAGAACACCAGCTCAGTTCATAGAAAGACCTTTGCAAATTAAAGGCTACACTCTTGTGGAAAATTATTTCTTGATATAAAGTACATATTTATATTTTCTGTAGAAGTAACAAGTTCGATGTTGCCCTGCTACCATCTTTGTTGCACTCAAGTTTAACTCAACAGAGGCTAAAATTCTGAACACTGCAGAAAGTATAGTTGCTAAGTCTCTTCGCCCTGTATGAAAGGAGTATTGGAGCCCTCCATATCTGCACCCTTTGCAGAAGCTGTTCCAACAACTGGGACCTACCACTCAGTGGAAATCATACAAAGGATTTGCTGCAGCCCACTGGCATCCACAGTGAAAGAGAACTTTTATGCAAGCAAATCTGAGCAAACTCTGAAGCAGTCCAACAGGGCATGGCCGCAGGGCATGGCACAGAGGGCATCTTTGTGCTCTCCTCCCTCCTTTAGTGTCCATGCACCTTCTGCAATGTGCTCCAAACTAACCACAGAAGGAAGCTGAATGCTCTAGCAACATCCTCCAGAGCAGACTGACACCCTCAGGGAATTGAGAGAGTGCTGCAGAAATGCAGATGGCATTACTCTTAAACAGAACAAATCAGTCATAGAGACAAATGTCATCAGTGCAGGGCAGTATATGGGAAGAAATGTCTTCCCTTCAAGCTCCTGCCACCACAGGCCTCCCAGGCAGTCCCTGCTCTCCACTGCAGCTCAGAAACAGGGTCTGTAAATATTCCATCAGCACTGCAGCCCCCTGCAGCTGCAGCTCTGGCCCCTTGCCTGAACGAGCCCTGCAGGGGGAGTTTTAGGGAAGGAGAGGGAGAAGTGTTGCGGCCTGTTTGAGAAGGCAGTTAGATCAGAAGCTGTCTTCACAGATTAGAATGAACTTGTCTGCAAACATTTTTGTTAAAACAGGCTTCTTTGTAATAGGTAAGTCTAATTTCAGATCCAGGCTTTCTGACTTTAATTCTGTTAAAGTACTGTTCTTCCTCAGATCTTGTCAAAAGGACATCTCTGCTTTATCAGGAAAGGAGGGAGACTTGGGAGTATGAAGAGGGAGGGAAGAACTCACCTTTTTATGTCATTTGCCAAGCACCAGGTCACACAACCCCTCAGAGTGCTTTCAAGATGAAAAGCTACACGCTGGCATCACCTGACATTCCCACAAGTGGAACTTTGCCTCAGTGACCAGAAATGCTAAATAAGCTTTTCCTGTGTTCCAAAACTTTGGCACTAGAGGATAACAACTGCAGCAGGAAAATTTGCATAAGCTTTTCTAAAATAAATTCCTAATATGGGTGTCAGGAAAGGGCAAGCCTTCAGAAAGATCATCTCTGCCCAGTTGCTGACTCCAGTCCATATGAGAACAGCCTTTAGAGACAAACTGACTGCACTTTCCAAAGGCACATCCAGCAATAAGAGTTGATTCAAATCAGCTGCTCTTTTGCCCAGCACTAATTGGTCATTTGTCTGGCCCAAAGCCTTTTCACTGGTTTCTCCTATCAAGTGAAACTTGAGTTTGGAGTCTTCAGCCAGCACTTCCCTACAAATACAGCAGGACAGCAAAGCTCCTTTGAGGGCAGCCCGAAAAGTACCTTGACTGTGCTGCAGCTTGAATACCATACCACAAGAGCACTTTAAGCCTGCACACACTGCCAAGGACAAAGCTGTTATCATACTGATTATAAAGCAGTAAATGACATACTTGTATTCAAAATAACATAATTGTATTCAGTAACAGTTTAAAGGACAAAATCAACTATCAAATGCATGAGCATATGAAAGCTGGAGTTTTGGCACACAGGCAGAATCTCATTTGTTAAGGTGATCCTAGAATAATGGTTTAAACAAGAAACGAAATCATATCCAATGCAAGAATTTTTGGAGACAAAACATTCATCAGTAATGCAATGAGGACAGTAAGACACCTGATTCTCAAAGTAGTCAGCACCTGCTAGAGTGGAAACTGTGCTCTCAGCAACTGTCTGGTTCTTTTCTCTCTCTTATTAATACAACTGCCTATTACAGAACTACTCTAGCACTTTCCATATAAAAATAACAGTCCAAAATTTTCCTGTGGACTTCAATACCTTGCTTTTCAGGCATAAATCTCCTTTTCATTTGGGAGAGGAGTTTATATTGAGCGTTAAATATTTTACTCTGTTAATCAATACACAATATGATACTTACAGGACTCCCATCCGGGCCTGGGGGACCTCTATTTCCAAAGTCACCTGGAAAACCCTAAAGCAGAAGAGAGAATGCTTGTTCTTTATTATCCAAGACACAAAAGGATGGTCTAAACGCTGAGTTCCTACAGGTATGTCTTGGTTTCGGCTGGGATAGAGTTAATTTTCTTCATAGTGGCTGGTAGGTGCCATATTTTGTATTTAGGAGGAAAATAATGCTGATAACACTGTGATGTTTTAGTTGTTGTACAGCAGTGCTTACACAGAGCCAAGGACTTTTCAGCTTCGCATACCACCCTGCCAGCAAGGAGGCTGGGGGTCCACAAGGAGCTGGGAGGGGATACAGCCAGGACAGTTGACCCAAACTGGCCAAAGGGATGTCCCACACCATACGGCATCACACGGGACAATAAAACTGGGAGGGTTAGCTGGGGGGTAAACGCTGCTCAGGGACGGGCTGGGCGTTGGTCAGTGGGTGGTGAGCAACTGCGTTGTGCATCACTTGCTTTGTATATTTTATTATTACTATTATTATCATTATTATTTTGCCTTCCTTTTCTATTAAACTGTCTTTATCCCTACTGATAAGCTTTCTCTCCATGCATCCCAATGGGTAGGGGGGGAGAGTGAGCAAACGGCTGTGTGGTGCTTAGCTGCCTGCCGGGTTAAACGACAAAACACATTAGAAATTAGGACTTCAGCAAGTGGGTTCCGGAAGAGAGATGGAGGAATTGGAAAAGAAGAACATTTCAGCTGCAAGGTTCAAATAGTATTTTCTTGTCTCCTAATGCCATAACCAAGAAAAGATATAACTATAAAACATAAGTGTAGGGCAAAATTAGATGACTGAGTGCTTTGAGAGCAATATTAAGATTATTTGAATTGTTTGTTTGGAATCGGTTTTCCTATTTAGTACTATTACTTTAAGATAGTTTTTTCCCTGTGGCCTACATCATTCAATAAAACATTTGTCTTTTGTTCTCCCCTTACTCTTCCCTAAACATTAATGGCTGCAGACTCAGTGTGACGCACGCTCATTAGAAATCAAAGTTTTCAGCCTTGGGGCACAACATCATCCTTAACCAATATGAACACCTGCCTTAGTCTAATCCAAGCTAAGCTATTCACACAAATGCTATTTTTCCTGCAACTGACAAGTCTTGCACAGTATTAGATTACTGATATAATAGACAGACACACTGAACTCATAAGCCGTCAGCTGTGAAGCACTAGAGAATTACTAGTCCATCTCCACAGAGAAAGGAGCAAAATTCCATCCTTATAATAGTTCTTCCATGAAATATGCTTCCTTTGTCTTTTCAGTGTTTCAATGTCTTTTTTTTCCCTGACACACAGAGAGGGGTAACTTTGAAGCACCTTAGTACCTTAAGGCACTAACCTTTCACTTCTGTAAGACTGTGTTCAAATCTGATGCAGGTCAAAAGTACCATTCATTTAGCCTTTTTAATCCACCTTTTTTGGAGGATATCCATATAGCTGTCCAGCTCGTGACTTAGTATACTGAAGTATCCTTCCTTAATGGAACCAGGGATACCCATCCTTATACAGGGTTATATGAACAGCAGTAGGACAGTATAAAACTGAAGCAAGAAGATAAAAAAATTATATAAACCAGAGTAGTTTAAGGACTGATTAAAGCCATATTTGGCTTTAATAATAAGTTAAATAAAAAATTCTACAGAAGTCAATGCTGCTGTTTATGTGTGTGTGCACAAATAATTCCCATCACCAATTATATAGTGAATTAATCCAAGACACTGCTTAATGCTCTCTGGACCATCATTTGGGAATTTTAACAAAGTGAGTAAAGTTTGCCTTTTTGTATACAAAAAAAAAAAAAAGACATTTTGAAACAGAAAAACCTGCTGAATGGAACGACCATTTTAAAAACAACTGTGAATTAACCTAATCTTAAATTATAAATGTAATTATGAACTATAAACCATGTATGAGAACAGCTGATTGTTTTGATATTATTACACTGGATCAGTGGAGAATCAGGCAGCAGGGGAAAAACCTTGTTAGGAACGAAATCAACGACATTTTACAACCTATTCTGAAGGGTGAAGATTTTACTTTGGGAGTACAAAATATGATACATTAGGTTTCATTCACAAGCCAAATACTCTCCAAAAAAATTCTGTGGCATTCTTTGTCTGCTGCTGTTGCTGAAAACAATCTACTGATGCATAATACATTAAAAGAACAAAAAACAAAAAACCCAGTATCTATGACAATACCAAAACTTACCTAATGGAGTGAAAACCATGGAAATAGATGGTCACAGTATTAACGTTAAAAAAGGAAGTCACACTCTTAGGGCTTCTTAATTAGTGTTAATTTGCCTGCAGATGCAAAATAAACTCTTTCCATGCTTGCTTAAATTGAAACCTGTGACTTTCGTCCCATGAAATATGGAAATACATAGCTGACTAGGTTGGACTCACCACAGAAGAGATGACCTTGTCCCTTTTGCTGCCTGATTCAATCACTTCCCCAGAGGGGCTGGCAGAAGGCCAGCTTCATCTGCAATCCTCACCCCCACCTTGGCTCCAGGGATCTGGGTCCCTGCGGGTGCTCAGCCAGGACATCCCCGGCTCACAGCCACTCCTCAGCCAGACTGTCTTACCGCCACCTCCCTCTTGCACACAGGCACAGCTTGCTATTATGCTGCAACTTGTGAGTGCTGTTTTCCTATTTTTGATACACTTCCTACTAGGAAGGAGTTTCTGCCACCCAAGTCTTGCCTGTATTACCAGTTTAAGTTTTCTGAAAGACGGTTTTGATTCAGGAAAGCAAGAGAGAGGAATGCCTCTCAAATATGAGATTTTTATTCAGGATCTAATCACAGAACTCACAAACAAGAATCTATAGCCATAATTGTAAGGTCTGACATGTACACAGCATTACTGTCTTATTTAAACAGTAGAGGTTCACAGGTTAGTGGTCAATAAAGCAGATTTCATTGATTCTTAATTTGTACAACAGTGGCCAAATTTTTGCACGACACCGAAAGTGTACTGTAAAATTTCACACACGCAAAATGGGTATTTGGCAGTCCCTGCGTTGTTAAAAGCTTCCAGTTGACAGGATGTAGACAAAGATTAATTTACTACCCTTTCTTAATAACATAGTATTTTGGTTGTACAGTCTACCACAGGTAGATGTTGGAAAAGGTAGAATTGCCATAACATATATGAGTATCAATTCTAAATAAATAAAGGCATCAAAAGTGAAATGGAGGATGTAATAGGAGTTTTTTCAGCCATCAGATCACAGATGCATGTCACAGATGCATGTCACAGATGTTTATATACAGCAGGAACACAGCATGGCATGAGTTTTGAAGGGGCCTGATTAACCAGTCATCATAATCCCATTCTCAACCATCTGTCTTCTAACTGATGCTGCTAAAACTACGCTAGTAAGTAGAAAAAGAAAGAAATATCCAATGTAGGAAAACAGTCAGAAAAGTCTAAAATTGAAAGTAATACAGTACTACTACTGTGCAACAAATGCTTTATTACCTCAGTATCACCTAACATTACTATAAAGCATATGAAGGACAACTAATCATATTTTTTAATATAAAACAGAAACTGTTTTTGCACAGTTATAACAGACCAGACTAATAAATTCTTGGTATAATTTACAAGGTCTGTTCCATCATATTGACTGCTGGTTGTAACTAATCCCATACAGAAGAAAACTATGTAAAAACATTCTCCCTAAATGTGGTCAAACTATGTACATAAAAGCACTATGCATCATACTAACAGGACTGACAATGCATTAAAAACGCTGGAGAACCAGCCAAATTTCATATTACAAGCATACGATAGAAAGAAATGGGATACATATGCTTTGGCTATGAAGTATTTTCTTTAAAGCAATTGTACGTACAATCTAAAATTCAAACAAATTCTCCCTCTATAATCATCAGTAATTGAAGATTTTGTTCCATTTCAACTATGCCAAAGATATTACAAATATGAATAACTATTCAATAAACCTGTTAAGTGGTAGTATTTTGAATTTTAAGGGTACGATCCTTTGTTGGATATCAAAACATGATACCTGTCAGTCCCTCAAGGTGATAAGCTAAAGGGGAGCAAGTGCAACTGCTTATGACCTTTGTAAGGTGTCCTTATTGTAGTCTTAAATGCTTACAAAATATTAAATGAACTGTTACATTTACAAGTGAAAGACTACAGTCTCCTCTTTTCTTACACTTTATATTACTTTCCAAAAATGAGAATCATATTTGGGACTTTTTCTTCCAGAAGGAACTCTACCAGTTTTTTTCACCAGCATTATTATTGACAGAAATTTTGTCCAAAGAAATAAGTCACATCATAGTACACAAGGTCAGAGGCCTGGCTTCAGGCACTATGCAATTCCCGTACCAAATTTCCTTTAATAACAATGCCCTGCCCCAGAGCACTGGAGTAGTTAACTCTGGGCCAAAAGACACTGTCATCACATCTGTCATTGTCTGGGGTTAAAATAACTGACATTCTCTACTTTTGTGATCCAGCAAAGTACCTCAAAGCGAGGCTACTGTGTAATTGCTTTCCTGGTTTGGTCCCTACATTAGATGGCTTTAATCAAATAAGTAGTTTACAGATAGAAATAGAAGCATGCAGAATGAACCTTAGGATTAAGGAAAAACCATCATTACAGAGGAATTGGTACTGAATGAAGATAATCACAAACGTTGTACAGAGGCGCTTTTGGTGCTCTGTCACCTGTGTTGAACCACTTTGAATTGATTTATATAATTAAAAATCCTCATCAGAGCACGGTCGGCCAGTGATAGAAGCTATGCTTTTGTAAATGGAAAAAATAACTGCTTACTACAGCATGCACAGCACCTACTTGCAGAGACTGAAACAAACTACTGCACTAGCAATCAGAAGCCTCTGTGAAGCCTGCCACTGAGAATGAAATTACAACGCAAAACTGGTTTTCAGAGTACCCTGCTGCCACCTCCTCTTCCTTTTCCACACTTACCACAAGCCTCTACCTTTCACCCAGGTTCGCCGTCTTCTTAAATGCCACTTATGACTCACTGGCACAACACACTGCCAACTACCACAATGTATTGACAGCACAGACAGCTCTTCTTGCCCAGCACTTAGATGCACAAAGTAGTGTTTGATTCAAATTACAAGCAAACTACAATACCGTCAACAAGCTCAGAAGCACCCAGTCCTGCTAGCTGAATAATTTAAAAACAGAATCTTACTTTGATTTTATTCCTTATCAATTTGATAGCAGCTTCAGAAAGAGCAGTCTATCAACTTTACCATGCTTTTCTCTGCATGCCTTTCTTTACACTAAAAGGAACTCTGTTGAAGGCTAGCGACTACTTTTTGGCTGGTATTAGATCACACAGAAAACAAAACATAATTAACAGAATCCTCCACAATTTTCATAGTGTACATCAAGGGCCAAATGATGGTAATAACACTATTACTGCTGAGCACGCTTGTTCAACATGGTAGATGAAAGGCATCTGAACTGCTAAGCACAACTGAGTGTAATGACTGGAGAATGGTATCACAGTTTCCAGTCACAGACCACAAGCAAGTTAAAATTGGAAACTCCTGGATAGTTTCAAAGACCTAAAATAATAACGTTGCAGCAGAAAACAAAAGACTTGGCATTGAGGAAATACCGCAGGAAATATGTAAACCTTGATAATGTATACTTGGCAGATTTGTGTTTATTCTCAGCTGTAGAAACATATATTAAATAGAGGACAGCTTTAATTTACTATTGTCCAAAAATATCATACATTAGAAGCAGCTGATTTGCATTCAAACCAACACCAAAATCAGACCTCATAAAACATGCATCATATCTGTACCTTGAGCTAACACTAATTTTATCGAATATATTTATGTGTTTCTGTCATTTTTTAACCCTCAGGCAGCTGACATCAGCACCCAGCCACAAGGCTCATCATGTTAAGTGTTCTTCACTTCAAAATATCTACCAGTTATACCCTGCATGGAATTTGCAGTACTGCAAAGTACTAACTGGAAACAATAGAAAGTCATCTGTGAAGAAAATAAAGTTAACATTTTTCAGCTGATTAAAGCTATGGACTGAATTACAGGTACATTTACATTGGCAGTAGAAATCATAAGTGTTAGGACCTTTACCTGTCTCCCTTTAGGACCTCTTTTTCCACGGAAGCCTGGAACACCCTGAGAAAGAAATAACCCATCATAACTAGGTTTTCTTTTCTTCATCTGCTTGAATTCAAGTAATTAAACCTCTGTTTGATCGGAAAAGTGGAGTAGAAACACAAACTGTGCTTGTCTTTACTGTATACATATCAGCAGAACTATGAAGAAAGGCCATATCCTGCTTCCATTAGAGTGGCCAGACATCCTCTGTACGAAACGGAAGCAAGAAAGAATTTGAGCACCGAGTGACAGAGATTAAGATTTCCATGATCAGTTTTATTGCGAACATCATGTGGCAAGTGCCAAATTACTTATTGACTGAATGAAATTGCTTCAACAAAAAACACTCATTATGTATGTCATTGGTCCTAACCCTTTAGTACCACTGTATTTCATTGATTAGACAAATTTGATGTGACCTATTCATGTAATTTCCTCCACATCAGTTTTGTGTTTAGACAAAGACTCAAATGAATAGTTGTACCTTGTGCATTTTTCCCCATTCTAACGTATATTACCACTCAAACAACGTTTCATTGATGCTCCATTAAACCTACCCTTTCTCCTTCAGGTCCTGTTTGTCCTGCCACACCTGGAGGTCCAATGAAACCCTAAAAACATAAGAACAATTCATGGTTACAAGGCTGCTTCCCAACAGCACTGCTTGCCCCGCAATATTGGCTAGCTGTGGGTTCAAGATCCAGGGATTAAATCCAGGCTCATTTGAAATTACCAGTGAAATTTAACTGACTTAAATGTGACCAGGATTTACTCTCCAGCTAACAGCAAAAACAATTCCCTATTATACAGGTTCAGAATAAACTGACAAAGAAGTATGAAAAAAGTGTTTCAGTAAGTCAGACTAGCAGAGACATTTATTAGAATAAATGAAATAAGAAAAAGCTGCTGAAATTAATCTTATTCATGAAATGCATCAGAAAAGATATAATCTCAAATAACTTGGTCTGACTATTGCTAATATGCAAGTGTCCCAGAAAGTTTATCTTGTCATAAGCAGAATGTTCTCCTTAAAGTGCAGTCACAATGTACTTCTCTCCCACTTTCCTCTCAGAAAGTCAGAAATAGATCCTCTTGTATAATCAATTGTATGGACATGGAAATATGCTGTTAAAATGACAGTACAATTCACAGAAAAAGGCAAGTATAAATGTATTCTGCCGTAACAGATTCAAACTGAGATTTGAACAAAGTTATTATTAGTTACTAAAAAAGAATCCCTCGCTTTCCTATTTCTCTCTAGCCCTCTGAGTGTAATGAATTTTTTTAAACTAATTTTTTCATGGTATTATGACTTGTTATCCAGCCGTAACGGCACTAAAGAAAACAAAGGTACTTATTTTTTTCTGTAATTTCTTAAGACAGATGAGAAGCAGACTATAGTTTTATAGCAGGAATGTTCTAAACTTAAATCTCTAAAAATACTGTGCCTCATGTAGCTATATACCTCCATGGCACAGTGGCATATCTCAACAGGTTACGTCATCATTTTTATTGCAACTTGCTTGTAGGATTCATATAAAGGACTTAGTCTTAAGACTGGACAGGTATTTTCCCCCCAGATTACTCCCACCTCTAAACATTGACCTCTTCTAGGTTTGTTTCATCAGACAAGTAGTAAGCAAGGAAGCAGAAAGCAACTGGGATCACTTAATATGTTGTTGGTTGAGAGGAGAATGAGACAAAATGCACTGAGAATGTGAGCAAAAATAAAGTGAAGAAATGTACAAGAGATACAGTCCCTGAGGGTGCAATATCTGTTGGCACTTGATTCTGATGAACTCATTTTTCCCATCACTGTAATGAAGACTGACATCAAAAATAACCCCATGCCAAAAAAAACAGACTTACGTTTAAGAAGCTACTGCACGTAAAGGCTTTTGGTAATTACATTTAAAAAACAGGACAAGGACAAATCTAGCAACACAATAAGATTATTTTATTTTATTATTATTTTAAGTACATGCTTGAGAACACAGCAAACTGCTCAGCAACCTGTACAACACGAACCCTGTAGAGCTGAGGGCCTGAAAACAGCTAACAAAAGGACCCTTGAAACCCTAGATGCATCCAGTGACACAAAAGTTTCTGGAAACGCATGTCTACTGCCTGATGGCAACAGTCAGGCTCAAAAAATGTTTACACACAAGCATGTGTATGCATGCACATGTGCCTATTTAAAAACAAACAAAAACACACAGAAAACAGCCAGCTTATTTTACCTCCAAGAGCAATCAGAAGCAAATCTTGAATCAGCAGAATGTTAAAGTTTGAACCTTTACTCCCTGGGATATACGTGACTACAACTGAACCATTCTGAAATCTAGAAGATGACCACTTTTATGTTTTTTGTGTGACAACGCTATTTCCCTTTATCAATTCCTGTAGCTGTTGCAAATTGCAAATGCCAGACATCTCCCCTCTTGACAGCTTCCATTATGGAAATAATGCTTCAGGCAGGAAATGTCCGCTCCTTTACACTCCCAGCTCTCACACCCCCACGTTCATTATTGCTTTACTTTTCTTGCCTATATGCATTCCAAGTGAGAGGAAGGGCAACAATATTACACTGTTCTATGCTGCTCACAATGGCAAAAAAAATTAATCTTTTTATTTTGAAATAAAACACTGATTTCTCATTTCCAGGTTCTGTAAAGACATAGTAGTTCACTGGACATACAATTGGCAAGGCTGAATGAAACTCCTCATATCCTTTCTTATGTACTTTATTTCTGAAAATAGGCATGCATGCCAAAATGCTTAAAATGCTTACTTACTCTTGCACCTTTAGGACCTGGGTTACCTTCTGGTCCAGCTAAGCCCTATTAAAAAAAAAAAGATACGAATTGTACTTAATTTTAAATTCCAGTTCTTTCAAACAGAGCATATTTGTTTATAGTGTTTGTTAACTGTAAGCTGGCAATATATTCTTCAAAATGATTAAGACTGAAGAGGGTGTCATCAAGCAGTGACCTGGGACCATGTTCAGAAAGGTCTCCTATTAATTCATGGTTGAATCTTAGACAATGACTGAAACTTCCTCTACATTAAAATTTTCTTCTTGGTGAAAATTTTTTCCAGACCCCATGATCTGGCATGATGGTGACATAATTTCACAGGACTTTTCATAAGCTTTTGTATTTGGACATGGTTCCATTTATTTTCAAGCTAACGTCAGAATAGTATATGTAGTCCAAATGCTCTCAACATTTTATGTGATTCAACACAAACATGTTACCATGCATTACTATATAAAATATTGTAATGGAATTTTTAAATATATAATCATTACAAACCTAACCCAATAAAACGCTAAAGTATTGGTCAAATTCAGCCTTTAAGCAGACATAAAAACCACAAAGTCAATATGTGAATTTGGCTCACATATCTTAATATAGGGAAAACAATGAATATTTCTACTTTATGTCTTATTTGTATTATTGGACTGAGGTACCTGTTAGCGTATATTAAAAAATAAATCAGTATTTATATAAGTGCTTGTGTTTACATAAAGCTGGTTTCTGGTTTTGTTGGTTCTTTTTCTCAACTATCTGCGTGGAAAAAAAGTCTTTTAATGTTCTGTTTTCCTAGAAGGCTGAAAAAATAGTTTCGGCAGTGAAGTAAGCACATTGGAGCAAATCACGAGGAACTATACCACAATATGCAGTTTCCTATTGCTTCTGAACTTGAAATGCTGAGTTAAAACACACAGAAACACATGAGGTTTATGAAGGAACGTACAGTGTTTAGACATTCAGTACTTTGGTAATGTGATTTGTGTGCACCAGAAAGGTACAGTATTATGCATCTAGCCCATCCAAGTTTAAAAAGCCACAAGATTCAAAATTACCTAAAGGACTCTACCTGTGAAAGAGGTTTGTTTCAAGAATAAGTGATAGGATGTAAACCAATACATTTATACTCCTAGTTCCAGAAGAGTTAGATATGGTACTTTTGTAAAGAACAAACAAGAAAAACAAACAAGCAAACTACCAAGACATTAGTATAGTTACTGCACCTGCCTGCCAGGGTAACCCACTGCCCCAGTATTGCCAGCCAGTCCTGGAATTCCCTAAATTGGGAAGGAAAAAAAAAAAAAAAAGACAAACAGCAAACAAGCTTAACGTCAGGTTTGGAGTTCATTTGTTTTTTTCATTTTTCTTTTAACATCTAGTCATATGAAACAGCTTAAGCTCATTGAAAAACTGCTTTTTGAACAAGTTACACAGCAACACCCCAAAACTTACTCATCATAAGTAACTCCATCAATTTCAGTTACATATCCTTAAAAAAGTATTACAAGAGTAGTGTAAGACTGTGAAATACAATAGTGTACCACTTACTTCCATAATGAAAACATAGATGCTTACGAAAGTAGTTGAGGAGGACTGTAGGAGACAGGTCCTTATAGCAAAGTAACTGCACTGTTCTTAGCTACATTTGAACAAGTTGTTAGATGTTTCATTAAAGAATTATTGTGTCCTTACAAAGTCAAATTTCTTTGTCTTTCCAAGAATCAGGTCAATATAGCACTCAATTAGTTACGAACGTATTGAGCTTCTCTCCACCTTCTTCCTCCTGATCAAATCCAAAAGTCAATTATGTTGTTGTTTTACTACTCAACATCTGCACATCTTACTGTTTTCAGAAAAATGTGCTTTTCCGAAATGGTGTCATATGCTACAGCCCCATCGCCAAGACATGGGAAACTCCACCTACCTCTGTTCAGTTAACTTTATTTTATAAAAGCCAAGTCCATAAACTGGACACTCTCCCAGTCTGACCCTTCCACCCACTGTCATATGTCAGTGTTACTATAGTAATGGATCAGGACTTCCTCTCTGAGCTGTTCACAGCCGATTTATGGTGAAACAGTAGCCATAGGAAGCAGAACTCAGAAGTGCAGAGACAAAAAAGGGTTGCTCTATTTTTTGTTTCAACGAGCTGTCACCGAGGCAATTCTGTCACTTGCTTTCAACCTGCAGTGATTCATCTTCTGACAGATGCTCTGCTATGGAACTGGGATCTATGGTCTCTTATTTTGGCTCAGATGGAACTCAAAAAACAAACAAAAAAAGGGTATATGAAAAAGCTCAAAAAGCAGTACAGCCATTGCATTTACAACTTCTCTTAAAATTCTGCTTTTGTTACCAGCTGTTCAAGAATTTCAACAATTCACAAATTCAGAGGAATGTCTGTCTTTGCTGTATAGGGTTCTAAAGATTACAGACATGGTAGGTGCTACAGATGAGAAGTAACTGGTCTAACTCATAACCTGCTCCAGACAGGTCTGAAAATACTAGCAGTAAGAACTACCTGCAAATCAAAACACTTTCCTCCAAAGTGCTGTCTTAAAAGAAAAGTCAGAGTACTTTCTCAACAATAATAAAGGAAAATATTTACAGCAGTAGTACAGAAACATCGAGATATCAAACAGTTGCGCATTGCCAGTTTTCATGTTCTTGTCTATGAATTGCCTTCAAAGGAACTTACATGCTTGTTTGTGCAAATAACGAACAGAATTATTTTTCAATGCAAGTTTCACTTTTTCCCCTCCATGGCAACTTACTGATGACTTTTCACCAGTAACTCTTTTAAAGATTAAGGCACTCTTCTCCTGAAATTAACAATGACTTTTTCTTCCACTGGTTCTCTCTTTATCTCACTGTTAAATTACAGTCATCACAGAAAAACACCTGTGGGCTTATAACAAAAATCGCTACTCATTCAGCTAAGATTTGTGGATAAAACTCATATAAGTTATGGATGATGTTCATGAGATTTTATCTCCCTTCTGGTGTCTATCATTTGTTCTCATCACTATTTCCGTTCCAGTATTGTCCAAAAGGGCACTCATGCTTCCTCCTATTCTGCTGTTAGGTGCCTTGTTAATGCTAACATGACACATTCAGCAATTGGCTGTCCCTGAAAGGTTGCTTCTTGAACTGACATGGAAGTGAGAAAACACACTCAATAATCACTTCATTTTCTACATGCTAGGAGATTTTAAAATAAATGTATTACAATCAGTAAAGGTTTTGAGAGAATCCAAACTGCGCCTCTAACAAGAATTTTGCACCAGCCTCTGCAAAGCCAGTGCAGTAGTTGAAGAAAAACAAGCTGGTCTTTTCTACTTCATCTAGGCCATTTTTCACAACACTGATCTCTATGTAATCTGAATTCTTGGTCACGAACTATCAAGTATTTCCTTAAGCAGTCAGTAATTTACACTGACTGCTTGTACTGAATTCTTATATTGGATTAAGCATTCTTCTGTCCTCAATTGCTCATCCAACGAGTATAGTCCACTGTGTTTTCATCACTTACCTGCTCACCCCGTGGCCCTCGCAGTCCCAGATAACCCTTATGACCCTGCACGTAGAGAAACAGGTACGTGACAAACACATTTAAACACAAAAAACAGTCTTTCTTCCCACTCCAATCTCCTTTTATCAAGAAAAAAATTATCCAAATTTGTTTGCCTGCAGCATTAGTGTGGTTTACATTTAGCAACTCTCATGAAAGCCGAGTCAGAGAAAAGGAGTAAGAAATCTTCATAGCAGTTTAGACAATTTCAAGATATCAGCATGCTTAAAGACAGTTCCAGACTTGTGCTTTTTTAAACAAAAGAGTATACGGGATGCCTTCCTCAGTGACTGATGAAACTGAGGAACTGGATTCGGTCCAGTTTATTACTCTGTTCCAAATCCTTGCCATAATGCCCTTTCTGAACACAGCAGATCAGTGGACAGGTATCTAGGGTCATCCCAGACTCTTTTAGGACTCTCTCAAGGAAGACAGACCTTTCAGGACACAATACCTCTTTTTAAAATTAACTTAGAACAAATTACAGCCCTTATTATACTATGAGTTCATATCAGTGGAGAGAATAGCCTGTTCCATGTCCTAGAAATCTTTCCTGCGGTGCTGGAATCATGAAGCTGTCAAACTTTACTCCCTGTACTTCAACCAATTTAACCATAATTTAGCTCTTTAAGGAAAAACAAAATTAAAAATACACCTGGAACCTGCTATCACTTGAAAGGGAAACCTTCTTGGATGTCTTTACATTGCCCTAAACATATCCAAAGAAGCTGACCAAAAAGAGAGACTGTGACAGTTGCATGACTGATGCAGAGGCCAAGCATCTGGTCTCCACAACTCTTGTGGAGGTAGTAGGAATACACAAGTTCCCAAAGCTGCAGCTTTAAAGAAAAAGACCAAAACAATCCTCATTTTGTATAGAAATCTATCACAAAATTGGCTTCAGACATCGACTGAGTAAGACTGAGTGTCTTGGCTGATGTGGAACATCTGGCTGCCCTGGGGTATGATGTTGCTTATTCATCAGTAGAGATTTCAGGTGACATGACAGACCCACTGGAATAAGGAATTCTGAAGCCAATTTCAGCAGTCCAGGTATTCCCACATTTTGGATAAGCTTCTGCAGAACCAAAAGAGTACTGCATGGAATTAATTATCATATACAAAATTAAAGGACAGAATGACTTTGCTTGGTGATAATTTTAGGTAATAGAAGATAATGACATCTTTTGGCAGTTTTACTATTATAGGATAGCTTGGGGAATCTTGGTCCAAAAGAGATGTACTCATTAAGAAACCCAAAGGCCTCATTTTCTCAAAACCCAACACAGCAGGTGTGTCCTTTCATTTTGCTAATCACACACAGGGTATTGCCACTTTGCAAAATTATAATGTATTCTGGTTTCAATCCTCTCCTGTAACTTAAGCCTAAATAATTTATATGTTATCTTGTATCTAAGAAAGCAGCTCTGCTTTGCTGTTGGGGGGGAAAAAAAAAAAACTGTAACAGATATCCAGGATAAACCAATTAATGTGACCTTGGATAAACCAGTTAATACAAAAAAACTCTGATTTACTACATTAATGCATGCTTAAAAACAGATTCATGATTAAAATGCTAAAGCAGAACTAAAGATGCCACCATAAGCCAGTAACACATCTTTAGATTTCAAATTGTGCCACAGAAAGCCATAAAGTTTGTTACAGTCCCAGTCCACTCTGTATTTCACGAGTTTTGCCCATTTCAGAATTTTATCATCTCCCTGTGCTTAAATGATCAACTAAAATAGATGTTGCTAGAAGAAATTTCTCAGTAGTTTATTTCTGTACAAGGGAAAAAGGAAAGCAAGCGCTGCTATACATGCAAACACTCAAAGAGAAGTTTGTCACAATTTAGTTTTAAAGTGGGTCAGTTAAGCTGAGTAACAGCTGCATGGACAATCTCAAAAGAAGGCACATGAGGAACTGCGAGATGAAGGAGTAATTGCCAGCATGCATGTTTCTACATAACAGCATCTTATTTCTGCCAGAGGAAAACTGCTATAAACTCCTATTTTAGGGTAGTATGTCCATACTCTTTCTCAGAGTTAATATGGTCTTAAGTTATTTTAACTCAATGCCAGTTGGGAATGAAGAGTTTTCACAAATGGGTTTCCTTTCCTGTGACTTAGCTGATACCTCTAAAATTCTAAGTTTTTCATTAGTCCAGGTTCGTATTCTTAAGCACACCCATAAAAACAAGCCTCAGTTTGCCCTGAGCTAGCACGAACATGAACAAGAAGAATACAAGTTCACATGTACTGGTTTAGAAAATGAAATGCCTCCCAAATCCTAAAGAAGATTAACATTTTGATTTTAAAAAAAAAAAAAAAATCAACGGGAAAGTGAAAGGTTTGAAGCTTTGAATTATAGCAATACAGACTTCAAGCACATTACTAGAACATTGCAAGAATGCTTCGGTCTACATTACAGAAAGATCCTTACTGCCAACTACTACAAATCCGAGAAGCCTTTGTAGCAAGTTTAAGCGTCTGTCTACCATACGCACAGTGCAGCAGGACCCAGACTAAATGAAGTCTGTATCGAGGAGTACCATCCTTTCTGAAAAATCTATTCCCCAGTACTCTGGCTATCAGAGGCAACTACTTGCCTGTCTGGGGAGGTGAACTAGGCCCTTTTGGGGAGGAGAATGAAACGAGGGGGCTTCCACACTTATGAAGTCTCTGGACTGCTATAAGGAAAGTTTTGCAAGCGCTGATTTTAAAACGGCACTGTCAAAGACAGCTCCAGATATAAGATTCACACAACTGCTCTGGAACAGTATTCTCCTCAAACTCACTCTTAATTTCCAGCCATCATTTCTCTGCTTCAAAGGTTCCTGAAAATCAGGCCTCTACATACTTCGTAAATATGCAATTTTCTGTTTTATGCTAGAACAAATTTGGAACCCTATCCAGAGCAACAAAACCCTACCCTGAACTGAGCAAAGCTTGGCTTTTCATAGTGTGTGTTACAGGCAAGAGAAATATATCATATTTTATATGTAGCCACAAGGACACATACTCCGACACATGGTGTGTAATGAAAAAGGTCCAAAATACTCTGTTCCCAGAGTCCTGATTATTAACATTTTTGTTTTACTATTTCACAAAAAAAACCTGTACATTTGACTTTATAAAAAGAGACATCATTTTATAGTTATAATCCAAAACAGTAGTTTACTTGTGCTGTTGTGCTGCACTGAGGGCTTCAAAATCTTTTTCTTTTTTGTAAAATGAATCTTTCCAAGAAGCTTTCTTAATATGATCTACTAAACTCAGATATTCAGAAAAAAAAAAAAACAAAAGCATACGGCTTCTCAAAAGTCGCTCAGGTTAAAAAAAAAGAGTGAAAATAATATACCTCAAATTTTTAAAACGTTTTTGTATAAGCACTGAATAACATTGCACAAAGTCCAGAAGCAGGAAAATTCTGATTAGAAAACTTGTCTGTGGATGAAGTTGTTTAACAACCTAGAGCAGGTGTGCTCATGCCCGGTGGAGGGCAGCAGGCATTGCAGCGCACCCAAACTTCAGCTCTCCAAAGCCACCACCAAAACAGTTAAATCAAAATGGATGTTGAATTTGCTGAAGAAGAACCTTAGACTTTTCAGTTGTTCAGGAAAACACTGACAAAAATCAATATGAAAAAAGTAATTGCTATGAAATGAACATAGATTTGTATTACACTATTAAAAGAATATCTGGAAGAGCATTAGACTTATTGCTATCAAATATCTCATGGTTTAGAAACTGCTCAGTTAACACAAGCCACCTGTCAAATATCAAATAGAATTTGCAACACCATTAATTCATATATAAGATTTGCTTATTTTCCTTTTTAACTGGAAGAGAAAGAATATCCGAAATATGTTATTTATTGAATACTACAGCAATTACCCAGTTTGGGTACAAAACAAAAATTGGGCTACAAAACAAAAATTAAAGCACTTGTCTTTTCCTGTAGTTTATTCTTGTATCTGATTTACTTCACAGCTATTTGTGCTTACATTCCTTTGAAAATAATTTCCAAGATCACAATAAACTAACAGCAAAAGGACTAGTCCGACAGTGCTTTTACCATTTTATATATATTGAAAAGTGATAATGAAAGATCAATTATTTTAAAAAACTTGTCATTAAAAAAAATTAAACATGAAATACTTTTTAATGTTTACAGGTGTAGTGCTGTTCAAAATCTAGCATTCTTGCAATGTATGTCAGGCAGAAGTTAACTTAAACGTGGTTCTAATTAGTGTCTGATGTGTACAACGTGGAAACAGAGTAAAGTTTCCCCTTCATCAAGTGATCACAATTCTCCACTGAGTTTCTAACCCTCAGATACAGAGTGAACTCTTGCGGCAGGAGGACAGCACCATGGGCCATGAGATTTTTATTTCCTTGCCCCCAAACGTCAGTCTCATAATCTAGAACAAGTGACAGCTGCTTCCCATCTAAAAAGCTTTAAAACAAGAACTACTTTGTTTTCTAAGCAAAACCATAAACCTGATGAAATGAGGAAGCACAATACTTGGGGAATCTCAAAGTGGCCCAAGTTCAGCAAGTAACAGAAGCTATAAACTTGTAGGTTAGCTCTCAACAGAGGGGTTGCAAATTCTTGCTACAGCTACACATTTTCTCACAGTTCACAGAATTGTGGACCACATGCTTTTGGCAAAATAAATTTCCACACTCCTCCTGATGCTAATCAGTGATAGCTTCCTTTTCTGTTTTGGTCAATTCTAGAAATGAATGATTAGATTTTTTTTTTTCTCTCTTTTTTAAATTGTCTTACACTAAGATTAAGACAACATTGAATGAAGATGTCTTAAAGCATAACACTGAATGTGGGTTTTGTTGCAATATAATTTTTTCTTTAATTCAATAATAGGCAAGCCTTTAATTATTATTCCTTCTTTATATGTCAAAGTAAGACCACAAATACCAGGGCTTATCTTTCTAACAATTGATTCCATCCTTCTGAGGGACACTTTACAGCTGCCTTTAGTGTTACTACTGCAAAATTCTACTGTGATATCTGTTCTCCAAACATTTTACTACAATTCCAAAACAGAACTGTCTTCTTAGAAGACAGCGTTTAAAACTGTTTTCCCCCCAACTTTCTTGCTGATTTTTGACATTTGGCCAGTTTGTCAATAATACTGTCAAATCAGAGCAGCCTACTAGACATGTCTGATAATCTCTCCCATATAAACTGTATTCACTCCCTCACTCTTCTGTGCTCATTTTCTTAAGGTTATCTCATTTACTCTATTGACATCCTTCAACTTCCTTTCCCAAAATTCCGTCTGTCTTGTGCTTTCCTGTATACATAGGACTGCCATAATTTTTTATGTATTTCTTAAACGCAGTGTGTAGCATTTGACATTTCTCATACTGAAAAATATCATCACCATTATGTAGCACCCAAAATTGGAACTTATTTCACCCGGCTCTTATTTTAGCAATTCTAGCACACATTTGGAAAAGAAGTAAATAATACAGTACTGAAAGACTGAGCACCAGAAGTACTACCCAATGAAAGAGCACATGATCCTACATAACTTTTTCTATACTATGGAGAACACAAGATAGAAAGAGAAGTGAAAAGACTTACTGAAAATTGAATACAATCAATTTTAAAATGGCTGTATCTTTCAGGCACACCTACAGTCCCACTCTGTACAAGCAGGGGCACACCATGCCTGCTGTCATCTGTTTGCTTAGCTTTTAGAGAAAGTTTTACACTGATGGCCCTGGAACCCCATACATTTAACAGTACCAACAGCAGGCGTAAAGCACATGCACTTTCTATTGTCTCTTGACCACAAGACATCCATCTGATGGCTGTGGATTTGAGCCAGGGAGGGCTGCATGAAAAAGGGAACAGGAACTTACCTTCTTGCCTTTGATCCCAGGTGGGCCTTGAAAGCCTATCGGGCCTGGATCACCCTGTACAACAAGAATATCCAGAATCACTACTTCATTGGAGCATGATATAGGGCTACGTGTAGGACTTCATATCTTCTTTGCATTCTCGAACATTTGGTATAAAAAAGCAGATAATGTTATTTTATCTGGCACAGATTTTTTTTTCTTAGAGGAAAAAAATTGCAAAGGTTACACCTCCTCAGGTGCTACCAGTTAGTACTTGGGCTGAAGAAATTTGACTTGAGTGAAAAATTAAAGAACCCAAAATAGTGAGGACAAGAAAAATGCCTATCAGTCTGAAATTTTTTGAGTATAGATGCAGTCTACATATATTTAGGTGTAGCTCATACTTCTGCATGGGTGAGCTTTAGACTGTTCAACAATGCATCTGTGGCAGCTTGGGCTCCTGCCAAAGAATATATTTTGAGTTTCAAGTGGGTATGTATAGCTCATAATACTAGTTAGATTGCCAAAAGTACAAGCTGGCTAGCTTAAAATAACATTGCTATTTCTACAAAAGCAACAGTTAAATTTCTTATCAGTGCACTAACAAAAACATTTCTGAATTTTGCTCAGCAGTTCATTAACACTGAAAAGACGTATTTGTGAATGTTAGGATTTGACAAAACTTATGCATTAACAAAAAAATCGTATTTTACATACACATTAGCAGCCAGTAAAAAACAGTTACTCGTTAACGCTTGCTTCATTATGGATAGCATACGTCCTGGACTCCTACCTGTTTTATACTTAGCAAAAATATTCCACAATTGAACTACCAGCAAATGCTGCTCATAAAATTTTGCCTAAATACAATGCACTCTAAGAACTAGGCTAACATACTATAATGTAAACATGACATTTAATTTTTAGCATTATCATTGGTTTTAAAGTTTCATACACAATCAGTAGATTTGTAATCTAAAATGAAATAATCACACGCTTTCAAATCCACAATTTCCATGAAGAATCATTCTAAATATTTATACTCAAGTATTTTGGAAAGAGAGAGCAACTGCTAATTTGGCTACAGCAGCCTAGGAGTAACTAGCAGGAAAAGTCTCAAGTGTAAGGACAAACCTTAGCATCAAGAGTCTGTCAAAAAAAAAAAACAAACCCCTGACTAAATACAATACTACACACAACAATGTGTGCACTTATCAAATTTTGTCTGTCTTATGCAACTTTCTATACTAATGCACAGTACTAAAGAAAACAGGAATCCATACTTGTCATATCGGTATGAACCAAATTCAGTTTCATGGTTCTAAAAGCTTTTTTTGTTTTTGTTTTTCCCAAAATGAAATCAAATATATAACTTATGTTTCAGCTTTGAGTATTATTTTGTATTTGTCTGTGGTTCATTATATCACCTGCGACTGCATGGTCAGTCTCACACAAGTGTCAAAATATACCAGAAGCAAAATACATACGAAGCACTGTGTTGTTACAACATGTGTGACTATTAAACAAGACTTTCACAAAAGAATGGGACAGACAAAATATTTTTTGATAATCAAGAAAGTGTTACCTTTTCCCCGCGTTTTGCCTTTCCTGGGGAGATTCCTGGGTCTCCTTTAGGGCCCTATAGCAGAAAAATTAAGCTCATTAATATCACCAGGGAAGAGTTTTTAATTACATATACAGAAACAAATGTTTTCACTGTTATAGCAAGAGAAGAGGGAATGTACATATAAACTGTACTTATTATTATTGAAAAAGTTATGGAAAAAATCTGTAAAGAATTATGACAAAATACAGTAATCCACACTGAAGGGACTTATTTTCTAAATTTCAAGTTACAACAACATTTGATAAAAAGCTTGTACTTGTAAATTGTCTAGCAATACAGATATGCCAGTTTGCCTGTATTCACAATTATAACCGAATATATGACCTGTTTTTTGTTTTACCTATAAAGCCTGATTTATCAAACTAACACAAACTGGATACCAGTGGACTATGATGTTATTTCAATTTCTGTGCAATTATATTTTAAATTCCTTTTCAGAGTAGGCCTGTTTAAAGCTGTTTGTTCAAATGCTTAGCTTTCCTTAACATAGGCTTGCACATCCCAACACGACAATATAATGATATAATTTTCCATTACAGTGATTGCTAAGTTATTATCTTCCTTCAAAAATTATAGATTTTAGAGTTTTTAAACAAGTGCCCAACCACAATACAGCCAGTTCTAAGGATTTTAGGTAGAGCAGACAGGAGATAACATCTTTTTGATAAATATATAAATACAAGCATGCAGACATTGGGCCAATATAAAGGACTTCAGTGGGGAAGGTACACGGACACTTCAGAGAGTGTCCTCTCGCACCTCTTTGCTTCGCTACGGAACAAGGACCTGCCGCGCACTCATCTCTCAAGTGTCAGTGGTCTTCGCCGCGTTAAAGGCTGACAAGTACGCGTGCTTTCAGCAACCACTTTTTTTCTCACAGGTATCCCCATTAGCCTGTCCACAAAATTAATACACTTCTGCACTAACACTTTAAAAAGGTGCGTCTGAAGCGCTCCCACTAAGCAGGGCTGCAGCAGTCACCCCGGCTGAAATGCTTTCCTCAGGACCCACCACTTCAGGACACCGCATATTCCCCAGTATGGTGCAAGATTACCACACTGTAGTATTGTGCTGATTATAAACTTGCCTGGTCTTCCTCATGCTCAGTACCTGCTCAACGTGGTGCAGACATAGTAGCTGGGAAGGATGGAGCTGTCCACACACCAGAAGGCCTCTTTTCACTTACGAGTTCCTAGCTGGTTAGACAGATCATTTCTGGGCAGAACTTACTGCCTGCATCCAAAACTAGGCCACAGAAGGGGGAAGGCCTCTGTCCTGCTGATCTCTGCTACTCCAAAGCCCTGCTGCCACTGCCTGCCACCAGGCCCGACAGAGGCCTGGGCCTGTCAGGGGGCCGGGTGACACAGGAGGCCCCGGGGGTGCTGGTCAGGACCAGCAGGGCCTGTCAGTGCTGGCAGCTGGCCCTGCAGAGCTCTCAGCTGCAGGCACCCTGCCACCTCCGCAAACCTGCGCCCCTGGGTCAAATTCCCCACTCCTGAAACAGGTGTCACCAGCAAACTGTACCTCCCGAGACAGCCCTGTGCGAACTGCTCCACACTGAGCAAGCAGTCACCTGGGGAGCTCCAACAGCCATAGATGAAACCATATTCATACACTAATAACCGAAAATAAAGTAACTGAGTAGGAACCTCAGAGGTAGAACCTCTTGGTCTAATTCATACTAAAGCCTGCAGGCAAAAGGTGCTGTAACTTTTTATTGACCTGTATCACGTAAATGGCACAGGCTACATCAGTGCTCTCAATTTCAAAGTCGTGAAGTAACCCTGTGTGTTTGCAACTCAGAAGCATCAAGATCTCATTCAAAAGCATACTATGATGTAGCCAGGGAAATAAATGATATTGTTACAGTTATCCCACAGCAGAGCTGGATTAAGATAGTACATGCTCTTCACTGACAGAAGTAAAATTGGGAGAAACAACTACTCAGACCTTCCGGCAGAATCCTGCTCTCAGCTACCAAACTCTTATACATGGCAGCCACACGCAGACTTGCTGGAGTTGCTTAAAGTCCAGCTGCCAGAACAGCATGAAATTCCTTGCAATTTGTGTAGCCATTCATCTTGGACTTAGGAACCAGTCAAGATGATATTACTAGTGACAGTCACAACAGCTGCAATTGTTCTGTGTACCACAACCCTCATTCTGTAACGTGGGCATCAGCAATGAAATTCAAGAAATTCAAGACTTTAGCATTGATGTTAACTGCAGTGCTAACTTGTTAGGGCAATGTCTTCAGCACGAAATCCAGAATGCTGGATTAGATGCTTACATGACCTATCCAGTGGTTCAGAGATTTCAAGTCCCATTTGCAGTCAGAATATAGCTAGTGATACCTAAACCAATACACTTATGGTAGGACTGCGTAGAAGTAGCAAACTGCATGGCTGAGGATAATGATATATTGAAGATTACTCCTCTAAGGGGCACAAGATGTGCAACATCTGCTTTGGCTCCTCAGTCAAGTTTAAGAGGGAGTCGCTGTGACCTTTCGTTTCCTCTGAAAGGAACGGTTTAGGCCATACGGAGGACAAGGTGTAAGAACTGCCACCTACGGCTGGACATCTCTAGCTAGCCAACACTCCATTCATAAAGATGTACAAGATGAGCAGTGTGAGGCTTCCTGACAGTCATCAGCCAGTTTAGACCTGTAACATATATAAAATTCAAATACGTAAAATTTTAACTATAAATTTTATGCATGTGAAATGCTACTGGGCCTGATCCTCCTCTTGCTTACATTACTGCAGATCAAGGGTTATCCCACTGCAGTTAAGATTTGTCTGCGTGAGGTCACTTGAGAAACTAAGCTTGCTGAATACTAAATAAAGCTTAGAAACAAAGGCAAAATGAATCTGTAGTGTTAAATTGGTATGTCAGGTCACATAGAACACAATTCTCAGCATAGTAAGTTATCTGAGTATTTTCCAGCAGCTGGTTTACATTTTGAAAGGTAAATTGTTATATTCCTTGAACAAATCCAACCAATCTTCTGCTTCCATTTTCCAATGCAGAAAAGCTTATTAAATTAAGATTGGAAATAAAACTGTGATCAGCTCTTGGCTAGTTTAAAAATAAAACAAACAAAACAGCACAACCCTTTCCTCCCTCCCTCCCCCCAAGAAAAACCCAGGCCTTTTGATAACTTTACCTATAGCCTTTCCTTTCCCCTATAAAGGTAATTAATTCCTCGTTACTTGTCATCTAAAAAGCACATCAGACATTTTTATGCATCGCTTTCAATTCTGGATGAAAACATGACCACAGATGCAAGGATAAATAAAGCACCTCATTATTTAATTTATTTAACATTACAGTGTAGTTAGAACAGTGCCCAAATTCACAAACTAGATTTTCTTGAACTAACACTTTTTTTCAGAGAGCCAGAAATACAGTCAAGCTTCAGGAATATTTTTAATGACTTTAACACCGCAACAACTCTTTGTCAGGAGTTAAACGCTGAGGACGCTAAGCTATCAGTGGGAACTGCTAGCACAGGTTCAGGGGTGGAACTTGGCTCTCCATTTGAAGGGATCAGTAGAAACATCGGAAAGGATATTTGCTAATGTTGTTCCATGCTTCAAACAAGTGCATAAAGAATGCTTCAACATAAAAGGGAAAATGCATGCATCTCAAAGGTAAAATACAATTCTGCGTGAAGTTACTGCCAGAAAATTGTTGCAAGTCATCTGGTGTGTTTTAGGATCAAACAAAAGTGTGTTTCATTTCAGCTTACATAGTCAGTGTAGGTCAACTGGATCTTCACAGTCAATCCTCGGTGAGCACCTGGCTAGTTTCTCTTTAAATAAGTGTCTCAGAAGCTACTTCTATTGAAAGGATAATTTATAGTCTAACAAATTAAGAAGAGTTCTAACCCCCTAGTGAAATGTGTGTGTATATATATTATATACGTGCATATGGATATCCTCACACACACATATATATGCATATGCACACACACAGTTCTTTGTGTTCTTAAATTCATGGAGAAGGCTACAGAACTGATCAGGATTATGACCCAGTGGAGTGGGAAAACCCATTGTAACACAAATCCCAGGAGTAATTGGTTACAATTATTTTCCTCACACTGTACTCTATTATACACCCAGCATAAATATTGTAACAATTAATTATGAATCTCTAAGTTTAGCTGTTCCTATAAAACTAGAAAATAATAAAAGGACATAAAAAATAGAGTTACTTGGTTTTATAGTGTTTAACTCTGAAAACTTTATTAAATTTCTTTTTATGTCCTCAAGCAGTTTTTTTTTAAACACCTGTCATGACAGGTCAGATTCCTGACACAAGGAATCACGCTAAAACAAATCATGGTTGCTGTTGTTTTTTCCTATCTATCAAATCATTCATACGAAATATGAGTTGAAGGCATTCTGCAATTGCACAAATCTGTTAAACCTATTTAAAGGGCCTTATGTTATACAAGTTTGAAGGGTTTTTATTTGAGCTTCCAGGTCTAGTATTTTTCCTTTGGTTTTAAATATCACATCCATACATCTAGAGAAAGTTATTATATTAATTAAGCGATAATGTCTGAAATATCAGACTATTTAAATATGAAAGGTTGGGCACTGACAAAAAAGAGGAATTTATAGAGAACGACTCCATCTTTTTTCCCCCCCTTTTTTTTTGTTGTACTTTTTGATCAAGGCAAAAGGTTACAGTGATTAAATGTTTATTCTCCCTTAAATTCCAGTTTATTGAAGAGGCTTGGCTGATTTACAGGAACTCTTTTGGAAAGCACAGACTACTTGCACAGATAACAGTTTCCAAGTCACCATTAGGCACATAGTTTTTTATTTCCTGAATAAACCGCTATTTTGTTTTGATTTTGATTGATTATATTTAATTAAAAATTGTTTATAGTAACAGTCTCCATCTGTAAACCAAAGAAGGCCAATCACTTCCACTAAAGGAACCAATGCTATGGCTTCCAAAAAGTCATTAAGAAGTTCACATATTCACATGACAACATGGATAAATTAACTCACCTTTGGACCTGGCAATCCTGGCAAACCTGGATTACCATGTGGTCCTGGAATACCCTATGAAAACAAACAAGTGAGATTATTCAGCACATCACTGAACAACTAGGAGCAGTTTAGTGAATCATTTTACTGTATAATTTTTACTTTTAGAAGCACTGGTCAGAACTTTCAAGGGATTCTCAAGAAATGGGCACACCTTCCTAAAAATTAAGTGGAGTACTTCCCCCTTCTTTTAAAAATCTCAGTTTTTATCATCTTCCCAAATCTTAACAGGTATTTGGCATGCAGTCACTGCAAAGTTGCTCTGCAGCTGCAAAATTTGGAGGCATTGGATTAAAACAGAAAAATCACATTTTGAGGCACCCAACCATAAACTACAAAAAGAAAGAATTCAAACAGTTCTCACTAACTTAAGGAATGACTCAAACGAGAGTATTCCATCTCCTCTAAATAAATCATCGTGGACAGAAACCCTCCTGATTCTCCCACAGCTAGTGTAGAAAATGGGCTTGTTGCCAAAACAATTTAACTAAAACCATTCCAGGAACAGAATAGCTAATCAGGACTATCTACATCTAGTTAAAACACCATCCAGGATAAGTGTCTGCTACCGCAATAGACTGTGTAATCCTCACTCCATGACAAATTGTGCATTAGGGAAAATATTTTTGCAATGGCTGTCAGCAGCTACTCATCTTCCAAAAACTGGAGGACCAAACTAGTGAAAACCAATCTCTGGTAAATCAGCAGCAAAACTTTCACTGAATTCACTAAGGCTAAAATTTCACCCAAACAATTAATCCAAATACCCAAATAATAAGAATCTGTTTCAGCTCTCTCACATACTCAAGTGTTCTTACAAGAGATAAACTCAGCATTTATTTTTGCTTCACATGATTCTGAATTTAGTTATTATACCTTGCAGTAGTACTGAAAGCTATATGTCAAGTGCTCCCTCTCACTAATGATGATGTTGACAAAACTCCATAGAAATACTAATCTCTCAAACAGCACATGGGATTTGTTTGCATGCTGGCAACATTGGAGGCTGTGTCAGGGATCTAGGAGAAAGGAAAGAAATAGAAAGTGCCAATGTAGCTCCAGTGCTGAAGTTGCTCCTAGCTTTTGCTCCTTGCAAGTGTAACTTGCAAGTTGAGGTGTAACTGAAGATGTGCTGCAACACAGAGGTGCAAAGGCATCCTGGAGAAATAGGAGGCATTAGGGAAATTTGACCTCATTGCTGATTAATTCTGAAGCTGCTGAAAGTTCATTCTTGAGAAACTTGGAACAAGCCAAGAAACAAACACAAAACCAAAAACATTCAGTGTCAGATGTGGGCTTCTCTACCACAGAAACGCAGAGATCAAAATCTGTTTTTAATGGCAATCTCTAATCATTAATCAGACATTGGTACTGTGCCCAAAGTGTTCAACCCACCTGAACTTCTGTCAAGATCAGGTTTGGATGCCCACCCAAGAGACCTTGCAGAAGGCCCAGGCAACACGGCTGTGTTCTGCTCTCTCCTGCTTTCCTTTGACACCTCGAGCCACATTTTCAGATCACAAATGGCAGCTCATACGATGGAAGACAAGTCACAGGGCAGACTGGTAGATGTGGAGATGAACTTTGTATCAACAGGGTTTTACATGCTTTTTGGCTCAAAAATCTTCTTTGTCATACCATATCTCTTCAATAGCTGTACTTGCTTGAATTTATCAACACTAGGCAAAATAAAGAGCACTGACTTTGAGGGGGGGAGCGGGGAGTGTTTCTTTGCTCAAGTACTGATCTAGGCTTTCTTGGCCCATATAGATATGTATTTTAAACTCTGTGTCAGAATTGCTGATAAATATTCACCTTGGCCATTTCCTTGCTTCTCCAGGTACCCTACTATAAGCAATGTCTGCTCATATCAAGAAGGATGTCCTACTCGATTGATCCAGAAAACTCACATGGTAGAGCACAACGGTCCTAAGTACTCTACACCTATGAAAAGGATCTGCAGCAATACAAACAGAGCACAAGAGAGATCTCACTAACAGGTATGGCTTTAGACACATGGGCAACCTCCAAACCAAAGGCAACTTCCACTTGTGAGGATTGACTGGGGAATGTGGGATCCTGCCTCTGATGCAGAAATGGCCTCACAGGCAATATTGTTTTGCAATATAAAAATCTGAGCTGTAGGAACTGTCAGCTCTTATGAAGCAGGATAATTCAAAAAAAGAACCCAAGAACTTAAGTCAGAAAGATACGGAATTAAAGAAATTGTTTTCACTTAATACTTTTAAAAGTGTCTTATCCACTCCCTTATGTCCAGCTGCTCTAAAGCGCCATGTCAGTTTTCTGCCCCCTTTGACCAGTGCACTTTCCGACCCAGCCATACCACATTTTGAAAGCCAGCAAAGCACAGGACATTCAACACATTGTTGAGCAACAGCTTGTTTAAATGTGCCTCAAAGGCTGACTCAACACTACTCCCACACATCTGCTGGGATTTTCGTATAATCTGTTCCCTTACCTCCTGCTTGCCATTTGGCTAGCCGAGTGCACTCCAGCCATAACTACTTACATCCCCAAATACTATGGCCCAAAATCTTCTACACAACAATCACCTATGACCCCTTTAATCAAGCTGCTGTAACATAAGAGACCAAGACAGGTTATTGGGAATGATTTTTTCTGTCTTGCAGTAGTTAACTTTGTGTTGACCGCCTGCTCCTCTGTGGCAGTCACTTGCATTGCTCATTCCCTCTCATTCCAGAAACAAATGAACATGACCTTAGATTGCAGAGCAGCAGATAGGAGCAGCATGGAAAAACAAAAAGTTAATATTACAAGCAATAAAAGCTAGGTGCAAATGTGCCCTGTGTACATACCCATACACAGAATTAACTATGCTAGAGGCTTACGCCAGAAGATAAAAGTTGCTTACTTTGCCTTATTTTAACCTATCTACCAAACGTTAAGAATCACACGCTATCGTAATCAACAGGCATATGAATAAAGTTGGAAAAAACAGCAAAAGATGCAAACTCCAGTTTAATTATCTGTGATCTGTGTAGAGCTACACAAGAACATAGCTGTTTTACTCACCCGAGGACCTCTCTTTCCTGATGGACCAGGTAAACCTGGAGGACCTGGAGGACCCTGGTGATAGAAAATGAAAACAATTGAGGCTAAAGTACAACACAAGGACAGTACCACAAATCTGAACCAGACCAGTTCTTCTAGCTGATGACTTTCTCCTTGTGGAAGCCTTCTCTACTTGAAAACTGATTCCCAAACTACAAGCACGTGTTTTTAATCTTGCTCAATATCAGATTTATGTTTAGAAATTATTTTATGCCTGAGGAATTGAAGCCAACAATCTAGATTAATACAAATACACTTAAGCAAAAATTTATGATGGAAGAAGAGCTCATCTCAAGAGCTAGAAACAAGTTTAGCGTATTTCAAAACAAAGAACAGAGAATAATTAAGCCTTTTAAGAAATATGCTGGCATGCCAAACATTTTATAAAAGTCAGATAAGTAACCATGAAAAATGAGAAATCATGAAAAATGAGATACCACTGCACAGAATAGACAGACATGAAATAGAAGAAACAATAAACATGGACAAACGATTGTTCAGTTTCCCTGATTACAAGCTTGGGATAAGAATAACTGGCAGCATGTTCATCTTTAGTTTCACTTGTATATAAAGAATATAATTCGCTTTAAAGAAAATGCAGTTTTATTTTTATGAATGCACTCCTAAATATGCTAGTATATATCCAGATGTAGCTTTTGCAAATAGATCAGATTATCAGCGACTATAAGGAATATTAGATAGCGTACCATCCTCAGGGTATCTGTTCTGACTATAGAAACCTTTCCTTTTCTATACATGATCATGGTTCACTTTCAAAACCCCAGGACCTACTTCATCATACTCAAATACAAGTGAGAGCTCAGACTAAGATCTGCACTGATTTATATTATATTCCACCTATCACATTTGAGTCCTGAGGAGGCATGGGCCACACTTAGGGGTGAACAGGTGGGCATCAAGAAAATGATGCCCTCATGAAGAAGGGCTGTTGATGATAGCAGGAAAGGATTCGGCTTGCTCTTTCACCCAGGCTTCCTCACACTCCCATGTTCTGCAGATGCTGCATCCTCTCCGCTGAGAAGCTAGGCAGAATGCTTTGAATATTATACTGCCCATCACCAAACAACACTGCTGAAAGCTGGCAGGCATACCAGTGAAAATCAGAAGGACAACTATGGTGACTGAAATGGCCAATTTGCAGGCTTTGAGAAAAAGAAAAAGGGGGGGGGCAAGGGGAAGAGAGGGAAAAAAGGAAAATGGGAATCTCTAGCACTCTTTGGGGTTTTATTAGCAACCAATAAATGACTTTATTAAGACAAAAGCTGTATTTTTTTTTTTTTAAACTGAAGTTTTAGGGAAGCGGCATGTCTTCTACCTTGGAAAGAATGTCACTGGAAGAGAAGACAGTGCTGATTACAGACTTCAGGCAATATCAATCCAATTACCTTCATTTGGCCAAAATACAGACTACTTTGCACTGTTCTGGAAAAAAAGACAAAGAGTTGTTCTGAGGAAGAACA
>VXAL01002317.1:75667-118879 GCA_013399475.1 Chauna torquata | reverse complement strand
GAAAGGCGCGGGCAGGTGATGCCGCTGGGTGCGTGTGCGGGGCGAGGAGCGGCTGCGCTTCCCGCTGGGCTTCAGGTGGGAGCCTTGGCAGGAGGCCGCTGGGTGGATTAAAACGCGGGAATGGAGGGCGGGGAGACGATGAGATGGTGTAAGGAGAAAAAGCTGTGTCCTGGAGGTTTTTGCATCTCGAGTATAATTGGAGTGGGGTCCAGCAATCCTCCCTCTGGAAAACGTTTGAAGAGCAGATGTAATTTGGTAGCATTGTGATGCCAAAAGAAATATGACACCCTTCGCCGTCTCTGCCTAAAGAGACAGAGGTCTTTTTAACTTTAGTCTGTAGTTTTTCTGCCTTGTCCCAGTAACAGTCTAGTGTAACTTTTTCCCATCTTGATGCAAGCTGTCTCTCAAAACACGCAAGGTAAATGATCAAGACATTGTGATACACACTGTGCTCCAAAACCGTGGTCAAATCCTGCAGCCTCACTTAAGCAAAACTTCCATTGACCTAAGCAGAAATTTTATGCAAGTTAGGATTGTGGTATTTGGCTCTTCGTGGGTGTTACTTCACAAAGATTTCACATCAGACGTGCACCAAAGACCTTCAAGTCATAGGTATGACGGAGAAAGGTGATGTCAGATAAAACTAAATGTGCAGAAAATCAGAGAATTGCTGAAGCACAAAGAAAAATTGCACCAGATGAGGATTTTATATTGTTATCACTGAGGATATTCCACTCAGCTGAAACGGCCTCTTCTGCATGATCCAGGTAGCTGGGAACAGGCATAAAAATGGGGAAAAAATTGTGAAGCAACCAAGGGCAAACCTAGACCGGCAAATTTCCTTGGAGATAATACAAAGTTACAGGGGAAAAAATCCTCTCAGAGAACTCACCTGAATGTTTTAGTGTTTAATTTCACACTTAAATTCATTTTCAACATCTGGGATCATCCAGAATCTATATAGTCTCACTGGCTACCATGGGATTCACATTTCCCTGACATTTTGAAAGCTGGAGGAAAAAACTGATGACACGTTGTCTTCCTGTCTATGTACCTTGCATTAAAAATAAGTGACAGCAGAACATGAAAATGTATTTTCTCACTGAAGAGAACTTTGTTCCTGCCCAGAGAGGTATTAAATGCTGCTGCAATAAAGTCTTTGTCAGCGTTTCTTTCTGGTTTAGACCACACTTGAATGGCTTCCTGGGTGAATCCTGCCCTCGTTTCAGTGCACATTGACAGGTACAAGAGCCACCCTGCAGCTCGTGGCACGATGGAGTGGGCAGGGGCATCATGTGCCAAGATCGCCCCTTCCAGTAGTGCCTGTGCCAAAGATGGCACAGCTTGAACTTCTTGCCAGCTGCGCGAACAGGGTATAAATAAAGCTTGCTGACCCTGGCTATGCAGTGACTTAAAACAGTATAAGGTTTAAAAATCAACATCGGTTGTTCAGTTTTCTTTATTCGGAATGATAAAATTAAGTTCACAAAGTAGGACACTTGACTCCTGCTTGGCGCTTTGCTCTTTAGGTCCTTGTTATAGCCTGTGCCGTGGGTTTGAACCCTGCCTTCAGACCCTACTTGGGAAGGGTCCTTGGCTGCCCTGGTGTAAGGAGCCCAGGGGTCCGTCAGGCTGTCAACCCTGGTCCAGGAGGCACAGGCCAGAGTTACCTGTGCCCTCCCGTTTCCCCGCCACACGCAGCCCACACGCTGCAGAGCCAAGCGTGCACCCACGGGTCAGGGCTGTGCGAGGGAAGCTCCTTGTCCCCCAACTGTGCCCCATGTCTTGTGCTTCTTTCTGTAGAAGTGATTAATGCTACTCTGCAGCTTAGTTGCTTTCCTTTGATATTAACACCATTTAGAGCCTCCGAAGCTTCTAACAGAAGCAATGAACACCATCTAATGCAGATGAAGAAGCGTGAGGAAATCAAATGGCTTGCCTGAGGTCAGACTGCGAGTGTGTGGCACTGCTGGAAACAGTCCAGCAGTCCCCACCTTGTAGCACATCACCTTGTGTGTTAGATCGGCTCCAGGTCTCTTCTAAGCTTCATGCCAAAAATCAGCACCAGTCTTAATCTTACACTTGCTTCTTCCAAGTGTTGTTACAGTCTAATACGCAAAATCTACCATGTTTAAAGCTATCAGATTACTTGTGTTTATTTCCAGAGCTATATTTAGTCATCTGTGTACTTACAGACACTGAAAGACGTTCAAGCTCCAAATGTATTAGCTCTCACTGCAACACAGTGATGCTGGAGTTTCATTTCCTATGGTAAATGTCCTGATATCCCATTTTTTCACGTCCGTTCTCTCCTGCTTGACTACAGCTATCCCTGATTTCTCTCATCTCTCCAAGTAAACCCAGGGATTACTGAAATGCAAAATTAGTTCTTTCAAGACACCACTTCTGGCCTTTCTGACATGACTGACAGCTCTTCCATTTGTATTCTCATTTTCCAGCAGTTTTTTCCTCCTTTCATGAACTAACTTGCTCATCTGTCACTCTAGATTACAGCTGCTGAGTTCCAGCCCCATTGCGAGGCACATAGCAGGAGCTGTTCTTAAATGGTGTAAGAGGTGAGGAAAGTGGTTCCTAGCCGGGATTCTCCTTCCAGAATAAGTACAGGAGAGAGCAATGGTAAGTATATTCCCAGAGCCTACAAATAAGGAAAAAAAGGAATAAGAATTTGAAGGAAAATGTGTGAAATGGGAATGTAAGGACTTGGTATTGGAGTCTGAGCCTTATCCCATTGCAGTCAGTATGAGCTTTGCCTTTGACTTTGGTAGAAGCAGAATGGGACCCATATAAGTTTCCTGGTCCGGTCCCAGAATTAGGATTTTTTGGCAGAAGATCCACACTCCTATTGAGTTCCCTTTGTCGACTGATTTTCCCTGCACACCACAATATATGGTGTTAGGCTACATACCAAAACTGTTGGAACCTAGTTCAGCAAAATATTTATTTAGAATTTTCTCTGTGGCAGCCAAAAAAATGTTTAACACATTGCTCTGGTTAAAGAAAGTTACCAAGCTATCAAATGTGATTAAGAAATACAAGAAATGGAAAGGATTACAGCATGTCTTTGACAACAACTGGCTAAAATCAAAGAAGGAGGGACTCCAGGTCTGAAACCATTAGTCTTTGCAGAATGTGAAAGAAATTGTAATGACCAGTGTCTGCCTTCTATCTCTAGTTACGCCTATCACTTTCTGATAGAATTAGTGAGAAACAATGTTTTCCAGTTTTGAATATGCCAAAAATCTGGAAATGCCTTTGAACAGCATGACTCTTGATAACTTTTTAGATGAATTCTATCCCTTCTAATTTTCTACTAGCAAACTAGAGAAATAATTAATATATATTAATATAAATTCACATTCTAAAGAGTTCAGAGTCGAGAGGGTTTTTCTGCCTTGCAAGACCAACACACAAAAACCTGTGAGGGGAAGGGCTGAGAGAGGAGAAGAGAGACGCTGTGAGTTCAGAGGAGCTTCAGAGATCCTGGCACACAGAGGAAAAGGAAAAGGGAAAGGAAAAGGAAAAAGAAAAAGAAAAAGTGTGCAGTAGTCAGGACTGACAAAAATGCCAAGCCACAAATGACCATACCGACCAGTGAGATTCCTAAAGATGTTTAGTTAAAGCAAACAAGGGAACATATCCAGCCAGGAGCAAGAAACAGAAGAGAGCCCCGGTGAACCGCAAGACATAGTAGAGGCTCCAGACCACAAGGCTCCAGCAACTCCAGCTGGGAAAGGTATCTCACTGAAGCCAAGATACTTGCAACTGTTTATGAGAGCTGGTATCATCCATTTCAATAAGTCACGGCTACAGCGGAGACCCACCATAAAACAGAGTTAAAGACCCTTGTAGAGGAAAGCTGAAACGCGCAACCGAAGCAAACCGTTCTGGAGGAGCAACCCCACACCCAGCAGCTGAAAAGCTGTGACGGCTTGTTCCAGTGATGGCACATCGTGCACCGTACCAGGAATGCGAAGAAGCCTAGCCAAACACACAAGAAAATATTAAAGGAAGAGAGAAGCCTGAGAAGCAGTTATTAGGAAAGTAATAAGTGAATGGAAAATGCGAGAGCATGAACGAGCACAACATGGGAACCATGGGAATGGCTCACCAGACGAGAAGACTCCAATTACCAAATAGGCCAAACTGCCAAGAGAGAAGCACAGTAAATTTCCATCTCTAAGAGAGGCTTTGAAGCCCAAGAGCAACTAATGAAAGAAAAAAACAGAGGAGGAATTAGAGAAAACCCAATGATTTTCATTTTTAGTTAACCTTTATCCCATCATTGATGGAGTGTTTTGCAATCCAGGCAGGAAGCAGAGACACCCACTCTTACAGGCAGAAAGATGTGTTTGACATGAGGTATTTTCTGGGATACTCATTGAACTGAAAACCCCCTTGTAGGTGAAGTCCATAAATATGACTAAGAGCCTGTACGCCCAGGACCAAATCACAGCCTCTACGGGCGTGTGCTGAGAGAGAGAGAGCGCAAGACAGACCTCAGCGGGCACATTTAACCAGTGCTCCCGCTGGGGCGGTGGCTGTGACCTCCTGCCACAGGCATTCAGCAACCTCAGTGGGGTCCCCTGCACCACAGGGCTTCCCCAGCAGGTCTCCAGAAGCCTCCTTACCATGGAGGACCCCTTCCCAAAGGGTCCCAGTCCTCTGTCACTGTATGAAACCTGCCCTGTCTCCATCCGTAAAGGGAGGTAAAAGCCTATTTTTGCAAAGAATGGAAAGCTCTGATTGTCCTATGTGAAACAACACTCATTTGTGTCACCGAGGGACACTTGGCATCCTTGGTAGTGCTCACTAGCACCATTCTGCATAGGAGGAAAGGACCAAAAAACCTAGCATCTTATAGGCCATCTTTCTGTAGGATAAAATCTGCAGGTATTTCCTGAAAACCACTCTCTGTAAAAGAATAAAAATGGAACCCATTTGGAGTGAAAGTGCCGACACTGATATGGCACTCTCAGCCTGCTAGCAAAATCTCAGCAGCACTAAAAATTGCTCACACATCTGGAAGAACCGGCGCAGTCATCTGAGAAGTATTTTGCTCCCAAGCCACGAAGAACTTTGTATTAGGCCAGCCCTTTTTCAAAGACATTCCCATTCTTTTCTCAGCGTCTGGGGGAGATGCTTCATTCCTCAGTTCATTAGTCCTAGAAAGGTCTTTCTTGTCCATCTTTGCTTCCAGCCCTCACCAGAGGAACAGAACTGTGCAGGTTTTCACAGCGGCATTCTGCAATCAGAAAAACATATTTCCAGATATTTCTTCTGCAATATCTAAAATGGCTTTTTTGGGGGTGGGGGTGGGGGTTGGCCTGTTTCTGCAAAATTAGCTGCTGGCAACATCAAGGCGAGGTTGCAGAAGACTCACTCCTCCACTTTCTCATGATGAGAGGAGAGGTATTGATGATGAGTAGTTAAAACCACATTAAATCTCTGCCTTGGAGTAAGAGGACTTGTTCTCACATCAAAAAATCTTATCAAAATTTTCTCCCATTGCTCTGATATGTCAGAAAGCTTCCTCCAACTTCTTACCAATTCCCTGTAGTAGTTTTTAAGTATCCTGAGTCTCTTACCACACAGCATATCTACATCATGCAGAGCAATGGAATAATTTAAACTTGACAGTATTTGTTGATTATGTTCATCAAAACAGGAGTTTCCAGACTCTATAGATATTAATATTATTAATGGAAATTGCACTTTTTTTTTTATATGTCATCATCAGACTTCTCCAGTACTCTGGGACTTATTTTCTTTGAATCTCTGGATCAAAGAAGAAAGCTGGTACTTTCAAAATACTTTCAAGTATTTTCAAGTAGGACTTGGTATTTTTGCATCATGGACACTTAGTTTCCAAATTAAGAATTCTAGCTGAGGCACGTATAATGGCAGGAAAAAGTTTCTATATAGAAAGAGACTTTAAGTAGATTGCTTTTTCTGAAAATACCAGACAGCTGAATATGTGGAATCCCAGACCAAAATACATTGGCACCAACTTCAATGCTGATATTTTTATAGTAGTAGTATAATTAATTTTTGTAAATCCTTTGCAGCTGTACCACCAATATAGCATGGTATTTTTAATAGGCTATTTTCGTCACCTTATTTTTAAAGATCAAGGGTTTAATCCTGTTTTTCAGTTATTTAAAATTGATTAGATATGTGAGCAAGAACCACTGTTACAGGAAAGCAAAGGACCAGGTCTTTCACCAGGCACAGCATGATTTCAGAGCAACTCTTCCCTTTGTCCTCCGTCCCCAGTCATATCACAGTAGGGACTGTTCTTGGAGTAAAACTGAACCAAACAATAAGCACTGATAAAAAAGAAGTAGAGAAAAGATATGAATGCATCTGAAAGATGAGAGCATCTTCTGCTTGGATCTTACAAATTCATTAAGCCAGATTTGGCTAGATTATTCTTAATACAGAGCGGTAAAAACCTCATAGTTGTTTAATTATGCACAGTTGGCTTAGAAATCATCAAAACAGTTGAACAACAGATGATGCAAGCAACTGCACCATATTGACCCAAACACACACAAAGGTTTATTAAATGAAGATCATTGCAGTTGAGAAGTCCTAAAATCATAAGTTAAAGTATCAGCATTAACTTTTGCCTGCAACCTTGCATTGCACACTGGAGTCCTTGCAGGATCACAAATGATTATTCACAGGGCTCCATCTTCTTCTGGTGCTTGGGTTCCTCTCAAGATGAATCAGCATCACACCCTGCAACTTCCAGGGAACATGTTGGTGAAAGCTGAAGTCTCTCCTGGGCACAAGGGAACTGCTACATTTTCAAAGGCTCACAACTTGCCTGAATTTTAGCAGAAAGGCAAGAGATATAAGATTGGCACAGTGATCCACTTTATTGCCAGATTTTAGGCATTTTCTTTGAAGCAGGAGATGCCAAACCTTCACTCAGTCTCCACTTTCAAACATAGGCACAGCAATATGGTTTTCATCTCCCTTCAGAAACTGCTGGGGCAGTACAAAGCTTTCTGAAATGATCCAGCTGAGACAGACTTTTGCAGACTGAAATGTAGACCTCCCTAAAACCAATAAGAAGAAAAAAATACATAAAAATTCTATAGCTTGTTCTTTTATTTTATAGTTTGGGGAGCACTTTTTGTCCTAAGTATTTATGGCATTAGAATGTGCTTACAGGAAAATGGCATTTATGGTTATCAGATGTTTAGCTTTGCTTTAAATTGATTGCCCAACACATGTAAGCTAGCTGCTCTTTTCCAAAGCGAAGTATTCTCCCTTAATAGCTAACTTACAATGATTTCAAAGTTACATATGTAATACAACAGCACTCTTATTTGCCTGCTGAACAACTGGAATGAAATGGGTTTTAATAAAATTTTTCAAAAATATTTTATTCCCTTACAAAGAATTGCAGCTATAACCTTTCTTATCTTGGAATGTATTTTTATACTTTAAATATACATTAAAAAGACGGACAGTATCCCCAGGTATTATAAGAAGATTTGCATTATTCTTGAAGTAACATTATTTAGAAAATGATTTCCCTAAGCTTAATACTCTAAGTTAGGTTTTGTGATCTGGGTTTTTTTGTTTTTGCTTTTATGTTGTTGTTGCTTTGTTTGGTTTTGATTGCTGGTTTTTTTTGGTGGTGGTGGTAAGGGGTGTCTTCAGTTCACTGGGGCATCTGGGGCAGTATGAGGTTGATTACAAACAGACTTCCTGCGAAAGCTTGGGCAGGTCCTTTGGAGTATTCCCAGGCCCTAGAACACCATGTTTGTCAGAGCAGACTCCAGAGGAAATGGAGGCAAGCAAAGAAGGGCAAAGTTTTCCAAAAAATAAAATCCTCTTCAGATGCATCCAGATATTTCAGTGACATGAACAGATCCTTCATTTTTGGCAATATCATCTCTATCAGGTCCAGTTTACCCTAGCAAAATCCCAGTAACTGTCAAATACAGATGTGGGTTTTGTGGAAGAAGTCCAGATTTCAGCTTGGTTGAATGGAGAAGTATTTCAGATGTGCCTCTGACAGCCAGCCACAACTTGATGCCTTCACTCAACTCCATTTCCTGCACTTTGGAGAATGGAAGAGATTTTGAAGGCCTTTGATTTAGCAGACCCTTTGATAGGAAACGTCCTTCCAGGCTTCACACTGACTGCTGGGAAGATGTAGCATGTGCTAGCAACAGCCAGGCAACCATCCCTTCCTCCAGTTCTGAATGTAGGACACGACTGTCAATCCGTACAGATCAACGCATGTATCTGTTAGGAAAAAGATTTGTCTTAATGATACTTTTGAGGAAATGCTGGCACTGAAGACTGACCACTGCCATCAGACCATCACCAAGGAGTGGGAAGCATCCCAATGGCACCAGAGCTGCTTGCCCTGCGCTGTGGGAATTTATGTGCTGAAATTACCCCATGCGGCAGTTGGACAGAAAAAAAATCATTTTGCATGGCAGCAGGTAACATATTACTCCAAATTCATAAATAATTTAATGGCATAATTGTCAGAGAAATATTTGCTAACAATGACAATCACTTCCTTGTTGACACTACACGATTTATTTTCCATTCTTTTTTATGCCTCTCCCATTCAGCTGCTTCACTCATTTGCCAATCTTCCACGAAGAAGAGACTGAAGAAAATGATAGCACAGAGCATTTGGAAGGGGGAGTGTTTACAAAGCATATAAATAGTCTGCTATATCCAGAGTAATTAGTTGTAAGCAAAGTAATAAAAAACAGAGAATTTGCAAGTATGCCAGATGACTGAAAATGTGAGATTACTTCAGACGCTGGGGCTAGGTTGCATGCAGCATGAACATAAGATGAATGCCACTTCGTGATGTGAGAGCACAAAATAAGCCATGGGCTACATTCAATCCAAGTGTGTATAATACAGCTGAAATATCAATCAAGACAGATGTTAATTTAGCTCATGACCCTAAAAATACATTTCTGCAATCTTAGGCACAACATGCAAGGCAGGATACTTTTCTCCAGACTATTTACTGAAAATGGAATTATTCCGAAAGAGCGTTAGAAAAAAAAAATCTTAGAATTCATCAGAATTTATCCACCACTGCAAATACTGCTTTTATTTAGATAAAGAACTGTAAGCATTGAAAACGCACCTCATTCCCACTGTGGAAGCTGCTGGTGAGCAGTGAAATACCCTGGACCTCCTTGCCCCCTGCTGTTATGTTTTAAAAATTAATGCAGAACTTCATCAGAGCAATGTTTTTCAGACAGTGAGGTTTTGGCTGGGATGTAGCTAGTGTCCTTGGCGTGTTTTTAAGTAGCATATCAGAATGAATCATCCGCTTTGGTAATACTGTGTTATATTTCTGTCTCTTGTTTAGAGAAGTAATGTGTAGCAAGGGAACCCTTAAGGATTAAATCCCCATTTTAGGAGACAGTTACATGTATATATGCTATGTCACTGAAGCTGACTGAACAGCAGCTCTGAACTTAACACTGTATACACACATCTGTCTGTTGACTCTCCTCTTCTAGTCAAGAATATTAACCAATTCTCCAATCTTGTATTTCCCAGGAGAATACAATGCAGCAAAAAAAAAAAAAACCACCAAAAAAACCAAACCCTCAGTTCTATCATTCAAACCATTTTGTTTTCCTAAGGGCCAAAACATATGGAGGGCTACCATAAGCCTGCAGTGTTTTCTAACCTCAGACACACAACACCCCGGTTGCAGCAGGAAGCACACACAGTGCAGGATGCCAGAGCACTTACTGCAGCGACCCATTCGGGGCTTGAGGTAAATCTGGTGGCTGGAGGTAGGTGCTGGCTGTGCTGCAAGCCTCTCCCCTGAACTGCTGACTTTAATGAAGCACTGTCACTAACACTGTGGTTCTCCCTGGGATGGGAGAACCCATGGTCTTGTTTTGTCTTAGTCATTGACTTCCCCATCTCCCCCAGGGGCTGCTCTCCACAGTGACAGTATCAGACGACCATACTGTGGCAGAGTCTGGCCCTTTGTAACCTTGCAAGGGCCTTTATTCTCTTGTGATAAAACTGCTGCAGCACTATTGTAACAATTGCTTCCTTCCCAGTTTGCTGTTGTATAGTTCCAAGTGCTGTAAATGCAAAAAGCTTGATGGATGTTGGCACTTGGAATTGTGTTGCTTTTTTAAAAATGTCCTGTAGTCCTTAAATCTGAGGAGATTATCTTCCCAGACAATACCAGCTGTTACAACTTTTAGTGCTCAGTTATTTGGAATGACACTTCTACCACCACACTAGCCTCTGCAGTGCAGGCTTGCTATTGTCTGCCTGAGCTCATGCATCTGAAAAAGTTGCAAACAGCAATATACTACACCCTGATCATCTTCCTGCTCAATTTTAAAACAGAGCCAAGAACAGTCTACTATTAGGAAGCCATTTAGTTTTCCTGTTTAACCGCATTGCACCTCCTGACTGTGTCCCAGGAATCACTGGAAACCTGTTGCACCTTGTTTCCACTGCATCATACTCAGACTCTGCACCTCGCCTGTCTGCTCTTCCCCCTCCATGCTGCTCTGTGAAAGTGAAGCCTGATTTTGTCATATGGCTTGGTATTTTGCTTTCATTGACAGCTGAGCTTTCTTGCGTGCTCTGCAAGGGGAAGAACACAGAGAGGTAACTACAGGAGCCAAGCAATGCTGTATCAACCTAGTTTAATCCACAGCAATTCGGAGCTGCTTCTTGTATGTGGCTTTGATTTAAGTTACATAAAGACCAAGTAACAGCCTTATTGAGTGATTTGATAGCCTCTCTTAGGCACAATGTGCAAGATAATTCCCCCCCCCCCGCCCCCAGACTGATCCAATGTTTTATCCTCTGTTCATATGCAAGCATAGACCTCATCGTTTTCATGGTGTAATGCTGTGGACTCCCTGCCCACACACCCCTCCCACCCCTAATAATTCTTGAACCGTAAGAAAGGTAGATGGATATGCAGTAAAAACACACCAGACTTACTATACATGGAGATTTAAAACAGAAGAGTGATTTTTTAAAATAATTGAATAATTTATGTGACCCAATGGTATCATTCAGAGGCTGATACATGCCACAGATAACTCAAAGGGAACAATGGTAACACTTTGAAATCATTGCCCCCCAAATTGAAAAAAGTGCATCTTTCTTCCCCTTTCCCCAACCAGCATATCTAAGAGGTAAAAAGTCAGCTTCAGCAGCTAGATTATAGCTGCCCAAGATGCTTTCAAAAATGTTAGAAACACCCTGCCCTTGTCCTTCTGTATTTTTTCCTGTTTTTCCACAATATTCTGACATTTGTTAAATTACTTTTATGCTGTTTATTGACAAAATAACATAGCTCAGGAAATGTTGTAGCCAATTGTGTGAAAATCTTAAACTGATTTCCTAACAACAGGTAATGACACCTCACACTAGGGGTTTATTCTGGTCTGCTTCCCTTTGTCATATTTTTCAGTTTTACTTTGGTTTGCAATTGTGCAATCCTGAATGCAATACAGTAGGAATTCACTGAGGGGAATAGCAAGTCATTTAAAAATAGCCCACCAGGCATCTTGTGTATTACTGATGATAGTGTTTCATATGTAAAGAAGTAAAATAAGTACTTACAAGTAAATTTGAACGGATTGGTTTTAGTTTGTCAGTACAAGTCAGGCCATACTGTGGAATGAGTCTCAGAAATACAGTCCATACTCTGCAAGTCTTCTCTTCAGCCAGAGGTTCAGACTCCTTCATTTCTGCCTAAACATGACTTTCATAAGTCCTTTGTTTCAGTGATGAAAGATCAGATTCTAGTTGGCTCATTTAAAACTCTCCAGAGGAAAGTCTACCACAAAATGAATTAGGAGAGGCAATGGAGAACAGAGCTTACATGTCTGATGCCTCAGAGAAGAGCCTGGGGGTGCTGAAGCTGGAGGCACCACGGGTGGCTCCTCCCTGGCTCACCATCCCCGAGCAAGGAGCCAGGACAGATGCCCAGCGCTTCCCACACCCAGCACCTGCACACGGACTGGTGCCGCCTCAGATGAAGGTGAGCAGGTCAAGGGACTGCATGCAATACTGCAGCATCCAAAGCTGATGGTAAAATACTTCAAGCTGCAGATCTATTGACAGCTCCAGCTCCTTGTTAGCAGCTACCCTGAAGCACATTTAAGAACACCCGAGTTTAATCAAGCTGAGCAAACATTTTGTGTTCTCTGGTATTTTGACCTGTAAAAGAGCTACCCAGGGCTTTCACATATACAGAGATTTAAGGAAAAAAGTTGCAGCATAAGATCTGCCTCTCTGAAAAGCACATTGCAACTCATTTTCCTCAGAGGCATCTCAGGGAGAAGTCTCAGATCTTTTGCTGCTTCATGTACAAATATTTACAATAAACAGTACTTGCCCATAAGGGTACTGATGGGTCACAGTATTTCACTGTTGTGTTTCGGATTTAACCTCAAAACCAAGCAGACAACTATTTATCTGTTTCTTTGTGTCTTTTTTGAAGCAATAGCTGCCACTATGCTATCAGCCACATAACACCATCCAAACACACACTTGCCACATTTGAGAGCAAGAAGATTCACAAAATCATTGATGAAGTATTTGTGTGCCCCTGACAGGAACAGGAAGAAATATCCCAAGAAACCATGACGAAGAAGAATTAGCACAAAAGTGCTATCTGTTGAAACAGCTTCTCCAGAAAGATCTCAGATCATTTAAAAATGAATATTTACTGGAAGAGATGCTTGTTTGATTTCTCAGAAACTAAGAAATAAGATGTTATAGGTGCATCATAGTTATGCTGCTTTAGAGAGGAGTTGACTCCACTGTGAGGTGTTACTCTGTACTAGAATAACCTTTAAGGCCTTTTTTTTTTCCTCCAGACCTGTCACACAACTGAAGAAAAACCGTAAGAGTATGTTTGCCCCAACCCTTTGAAAGGTTAGTTTATAGGCTCCATAGCTTTATGCAAACAATTTCAAACCCTTTTAAATCTGGAAGAAGATACATGCCTAACGTGGAAGTTAGCAATGTCACACACAGTTAGGAGAGCATCAATCTCTTTATGAAGAAAAAGGCTTTTTCACCCTGAACCTGACACTGTTTGCTTTCCAGGAAGAATGAAGCACGGGCAGTTTATTTGTGAGACCTTACAGTTAGGGCTGCTTTACAGCTTCCTTATGTGAAGGCCCAGAGACAGATGGCCTTCACTGCCAGCAGCCTCTGGGCTGAGCTGTTTTCACCACTAAGACCTTTGCCTGTTCCTCACCTGAAGTCTGAACCTTGGGTCTCTGATCCAGGACCCTTCCATTAATGAACATGAAAGATGCAGATGGGAAAGAACATTGGAAGAAACTCTACCAGTTACTAAAATACCTCAGTCTTTAAAGATTCGGGACTGTATCAGACTGACATAATGGTGGAAAGGGGAAAAATGTGAGATACCAGCCTATTGTACCTCAGTCTGACCAATGCAAGCACCAAGCAGCTGTGCTGAGGCATGCTTGTACTACTGGTTTCTAACCTCATGGCAATGGAGTAAGTGCACAGGCACTGCAACAGCATCGGTCCTGACATAGAGGCAGCAAGCTGTGCTGATGTGAACTGGGTACGGGGAGGTAGGCTGGATGGTTGGACAGGGGACTCCAGTTCATGCCTTGCTCTGTGGGCCAGCTCAATCAGCTGCATTACAGGTGAACACACCACTGGTATAGTTGCACTAGGATTCATACCATTGCTCAATGAATTTTAGAGGATTAGTCAGTATTATTGTCATATGGAAATATCATCTACCCTTAGGAGAGTGAGAAATCCCAGAGCGAGGAGTAAGGTTTGGGGTTGTTTCAGGTCATCATCCCACCCTCCTCATTCTGCTGAGAAGGGATCCCAGGTGCAGAAGTGATAGCAACTCCCTTAGGCTGCCCACCAGCTCCAGCACTGCCAGAACTCTTCTGCAGCACAGCTTTGTTGCAGTCCTTCCCCCAGATGTGAAGTGCTTGCTCTGCAGTCTGAGCAGCCACCCTTGGAAGAAGGCTCTGGGAGGCCTTCAGCAGCCCATGCAGAGCAGCTGGGCACAGGCACCTCCCACTCCTGCAGCTCACTGGTGGCAGAGTGGTGACCTGGGAATGAGGATCTCTCCTCTGATCTGTAAGGGACAGCAGCTAGAGAGGAGCAAGTGTGGCTCTGACCAAACCCTGCTGTCCTCAGCCACATTCCCCAGCCATCAGTGCTGCAACCAGGAGCACAGGGCTAGCTCCAAAGGGATGTCATTGATAAATGTAATCAAGCACAAATTTAGTCTAAGAGTACACTCACTACTCAATCCTGCTGTTTATATTTATCATGTACATTCAATCAATTCTGTCCTCACTTCAAATTTGTTTTCCACTCAATGCACTGACTTCCATGATCATATTCTAGATTTGCACTAATGAGACAGGTAGAATCAGGCCTGCTGAATTCCCTGGTGATTGTCATCTTGTTTTCCCAGATCATCTAGTAACAAGGCATGGACCAGACTTAATCAGGAACACTTCTTCAACCAACAAGTGACACTGACAACAAAAATCAAAGTAGTAGTGTAAGTAATGTCATTCTTTACAATACATTTGTAAATGAACAAAAATTCTTTGCATCTGGCATTTCAGTTTAGCCAGCAGGTACTTTTTATCATTTTGCAGGATATTATGTCCATAACAGAAAGGCAATAAATGATCCAACAAAACCAGCTGACATCTATAAAGCATATTAAATAATGATGTCTGGTTTGGGACTTGGACAGAACTGAACTGGTGACAAAGCAAAGGAACTGTCTCCCAGAACATTAAATAACATCAGAAAGCATCTAGCATAAATTACTTTCCCATTTCATTTCCTGATTCAACAACCTTTTTAAATGAATGAATGCATCTTCTTGATGAGTTTTCCAGCCTTGTTTTAGAAAAGGAAATGGAAAAGACTGGTTCATACATTAGAAACAAGGAGAAGTCTGTGTAAGCTTTGTCATGTTTCCTCTTCACTCTAGATAAGAGTGAACTCTGACTTTCTGGTAGGAAGCTTACTGGAACAGGCAAACGCTACAGGTGCTCTGAAAATGAAAACAGTTTGTGGCTAGTGACCTTTGCATAGATTTGTGAAAAAATAAAAGGAATAAGTATCTGTGCAGGTACTGTTAACAAGCCCAGAAAACATGGCATGTTTGAGAACATGAGAAGATGTTTGACTGACAGTAGACAAGACTCTCAGCCACATCTTAATGCAATATATTTTGCATGGTCAAACACTGCTCAAATGGCCAGGCACAACAGGAAACTTGTAACGAACATTGTAATGACAGTGAATAAGCACACTTCACAGCAAGGAGTTTCCATTGGTTTGTGTTTTGGGGGCTGGGGAGTCCCCCTTTTATCTACTTCTTGAAACCAGGATAACCAAGAAGCCTCCTTGACTGTTACAAACAATTTCCATGAGAAGCACATCTGAGCAGCCCATACAGGAAAGGTGGAGGTATGTCCATGGACCGCAACTCAGAGGAGGGCCATCACACTCAAACAGCTGGACTCTGACAGGTTCCTGTTTCTGCCAGTCCTGCCACATTGCTTTAGCAGAAATCATCAGCATTCATGCTTCAAATGCCCTTCTGCATTCAAGTAAAGCAGCCTTACTATAAAATGGTGATCAGCCCCAGATGTCTTGACAGGAAAGACTACATGGGGAAAAACACATAGCCCTACAAATATAGAAACCTTTCCTCTCTTCACCCATTTTCAAACCCGAAATTTTCCTTAGGCGTATGAAGACATATAATTAAGGATATCAAGCTGGCTGCAGGGATACAAATATGTAGCCCTGCTCTAAGTTAGGCCACTGAAATGGAAGTGGAGAGACAGACCATTAATCAAGTAAAGTCATTTATAGAAGGAAGGAGGGGACACATCACATCCACCCACAGATCAGGCCATGGCCTCACACCTGCAACTGGCCTCAGTACAGAAGCAGCACATCTCCCCCTCCTCCTGCAGCACTTGCCTGGAGCCTGCCTTCACCCAGGTGCCCTTGGCAAGGGTTGGAATGCAGGAAAAATAGTTCTTGGATTGAGATAGGGCCATCAGGGGCTTATGGATAGTGCTGGATTGTCATATCCACAGCTTCCCAGAGTCCTATGGACAGCAGGGACATCACAGGCACGGTCTGTGCTCAACTACGGGACTTACTTCAGTTCATGCAGTGGTTTGAGGAGGAGGAGGAAGGGGATTACTGTCACATACATTTTTGCTGCGATACAAACTAGTTCAAATTGCCTAGTGTTTCATTGCAGGACAGGAGTCTGCAGAACAGAGGATCCTCAGGTTTGCTGACAGGCAGTAAGCAGCTCCTTGGTGTGCAGCCATGCGTGCAGCAGCGGGGCTGCGATCTGCAGTGTGGTCCTGCTCAGCACCCACCTGCCTGCCAGGGCCCAAAGGCACCCAGTGCATCACCGCTTTTTAATGAAAATCCATTGCATTGCAGTCCCTGTATGCAGCTACAAAAGCCATGTGTGCAGTCCTGCTTCTGACACCTACAGATGTGGCAAGTCTCTCTGTGAGAATAAAAATTCTAGATAACTGCCATTTTACTCCTTTACACAGGTATCCGAATGAAGGCTGACAGGGCCAGTGGAAAGCATCAAAGCTAAGAGCTTTCAGCAATTTATTTTACTTAAAAAGCTGTTTTACACAGCTGTCCCAAAGTTTCCAGTATTTGAAGGAAGTTGACTTGGATGAAAGAGGAGCTCTGCGCAAGTTAACCATTGTGGTGAACCCTGCTTCTGCTCCTGTTTCAGGAGTAAATCTGCAAGCTGGGTGCGGCAGGTGGCACCGAGCAGGGCCAAGACCCAGCACGGGGCTCACTTCTTCCTCTGCCCAGACAGGTAACTCCGGGTCAGTCCCGCACCAGGCGCTGCACCACGGGGGGAGAAGTTAGCAGCAGGCTTGGACTCCTTTGCAGGAAGGAAGTCACCAGCACGCATTGCTGACCAAACAGACTGTCCTTAAGTAAACATTTTGTGATTCAAGATGTCATTCAGGACAAAGCCTCCTTCAACCAAAGCACAACATCAAAAATTGCTCCCTTCCCCTTTGAGCTCTTCTTTCTCCAAAGATCACACACCTCCTTTCCTATGTTACCAAAATGATACTCCCAGGACAAGCAAGCAATGCAGCTGCCATGCCAAAACAGTGGGAATACTTTCCTACAATAGAGTTCCTTGCTGAGAGATGAATTCAAAGGAGAAAGAGGTAAATTCACCCTTGTTTTACTCCCCACAGTGAGGGGAAAAAGGTTGCTACTTCAGATTCAGCAGATCAGTTATGCTGCAGTTCTTCACTGACCATTTCCCCCGCCTCCAAGGGCACAGGAGACGTTCTTCCTGCCAGCTCAGCAGATGCAGACGCTGCCAGTGGTGAGCAGGGTGAAAGTTAACACTGTTCAGTGAGCAGCGCCAGGAGCGTTCCCGTGCACCTAGATGCCAGGGTCTCAGCTCACCTGCTGCAGATACAGAAGGACAAATCTGATCATCCTGCCACCAAGTGTTGCCTATTCTGTTGCAATTGCATGAAAGAAAGCGAAAGATATGCCTCAACAGGCCACACAGCATTGGTCTGTTTGCCCTTCCGCAGTGGACGCAGCACACAGCAAGACAGGAACACTCTGCAACACACTACACACTCAGCAGCTGCTGTCAGAGCAGCTTCTGGTCTAACGATCCAGATTACCCTTAGAGTCATGAGCAAAACCTCCATATGCATGCGAGGAGGGTAGATGCAATAGGAACACCAGTACCTTATTCAAACCCGGCCCGTTTGCTAATGAGATCACATGTTTCTAGTCCTGAAGGAACTCATTTTCTGTTGCGAGCTCTGCAAGTTCATTAATATTTGTCATCAAGCTATCAGAAAAATGAGGCCTTTAAATCTGTGAGCTGGACACAGAACCACAGGATAAGGTTTGTGGTTGTACTAGTGGGAAGGACCACACTGGGTAGAACAGCTATTCCTGAGAGTCTCCACAATCGATTCAGACCCACGTGCCTGTCAGCTTTCCGAAACAAGAACACCTTGCCTTTAAAGGCAAAGGGTTTTCTTAGTATTGTATGCACTAGAAAATATTCCAGTTTTTAAAATAGCAAAGAAATCCCTTAGCATAGCAGAATGCCTCCAGGTCCCGTCAGCCTGAGCTATTCAGCACCCCAAAAAAGTAGCCAACATAGCTAGACATACCTGGAGAAAGCTTTAAATTATTGACGCTAAGTCTCACTGTGCTGCAGGTTGAGGCAAACTCACATTGGACATGAGAAATGAGGGCTTATTTCAACAGGCAGAAGTCCAAATGCTTTACTTATTAGCACAAAGCTAAATCACTCAGAATTGAAGGTCTCGTGTAGTGTGACACAACTGATTTTAGCGGTGGAACTCGGGGGATGCAGCTGCGCATCACCCGAACAGGCAGCAAAGGTTCTTCCCTTGTGTCTGACGGCACATACCAAATGTCTGAGGTAGTTAATAGGAAAGACTTAGAAGTGATACTGTGTACGGTTTTGTTTTATTTATTGGGCCATCATTTTGCTTTTTACTAGCTACAACAACTAAAGTTTATATTTGGAATTCCTTTCACAAGCATCCTACAATTAACAAAGTTGAATAAACAGTGCATCCTGCAGACAGCAACACAGTATACACAAAATAAGCACAGCACTCTTTCACATGCTTTTCAAAGTTTTACAAAAAGCCAATAACTGTTTTGCTTCCCTTATTTTACATGAAGGCTGCAAGAGGGACACTATAGTGAAAAAGCGCAAACACAGGGCTACGATCACAAATATATGCACAACCCCTTTGTGATATTCACACATATGACAACAGCTACAGTTGCATACAGTAGCAGGACATCGATATAGCAAAATGTCTATTTAACTCCACAGCTGGTTCTGAATGGGTTTCCATACACTTGCATGTAAGCATCATAGCAGAGGAAGGAAGCAGTGGAGAGGAACCAAACAACAGCTCAAAGCCTCTACTTATACACAGAACCTGCATTAGCAACTGCATTCAACCAGCCACCAAGAACTGTAGGAGGAAATATACCCGTTTCTCCCCCAAAAGAAAAACAAAAATCCCAATACCATTCTACAAAGAATCAACTTAATTCAAACATATTGACCCTACTAAGCAGGGTACTCCAGCCACAACACATAACAACAACAACCTTACTTACATATTGCTTCTCACAGAGACACCCAAAACAGCTGCACAGGGCCTAAGTTTACCCAGAAGAAAAGAGCTGGTTCTGCAGAAGAACTTCTCAGCCACCTCTCCCCAGCAGAAATAAGCCCAGCCTCAGGCCTGGGGGGTATATAGGGAAAGGGGCTGGTTGTTTGGGACTGATCATGGCAATTAGAGACAATATATCTCAGCTGGAGCTCTACCCAGGGCCACTGCTAGTGCTGTTTCTGACACAGAGGGCCATAAGATCTTTAATTATCAGCCTAGATTTTGGGACTTGTTCATACCTGTGTTATTTACATTTTTCCTGCTTATTGAATAGAAGTCTACATGCAAGGAGGTGGTATCACACCAAAACCATAGCATCTTCAAAATCTGCTAATGTGGGGTTAAAACCTTTGCCCGAGCTGTCAACTGTCCCTGCATCAGAAAGAAAGAAGGAAAGAAAGAAAGAAAAGTACATTACTTTTCCTTTGAACTTCTAAATCAAGCTGGAAAATGTTCAAGTGCCCCACAGCAATTTATTGTATCTGCTGGGAGATAGGAAATTTGCCTACGCGTTTCTGTTAATATGAATAAGCAAGAGAAGAAAGCACAAACTTCACTTCTGCATAAAGCACATCCATCTTTATGCTAAAGTGATTTATGTGGTGAAGTAGTCTGACTGTTAACACCTTTTAAGGTAGAATCAACTATTGCTAATAAAGCAGCTATTTAGGAAAAGGGATAAATACGGTGGTGTAAGCAGGTGCAGCTCTGGTTCACTCCTCAGCATAAATACTCCTTAAGTCAATAGTAACGTGTGTGACTGTAAATGGTACACTCCAGAGTAGGTTAAGAATTGCATCCGATGTTGGGCATCGTCACAGTGTCTTCCAGTATGATGCACGTTGTGGCACTGATGGTTTTCTGGACCGGCAGAGATCAAAAAGGCTTCTCCTGGACGACGCGCGTGGCTGAGCTCCCCACACTGCACGTTTGCTGTGTGCATGTTTCAAAGCACCTGGCCAGGACGGGAGGTAGCAAGGGCAGGGCAGGAGGGCACTCGCCCGCCCTGCCAAGGGGAGCACGCTGCGGCAGCCGCGGCTGGGGGCCGCTGCCTCCCGGGCAGGGCTGAGGAGCAGCAGCAGGAGGAGGAGGCTGCGGGTGGGAGCCCGCCTGGCCACAGTCAGCAGAGGGGCAGGGAAGAAGCATCCCCCAGCCGCCTCCTCCAGGCCCGCCAACAGACGATGGGCCGCGGCTGCGGCTGTGAGGGGTTCCCTCCCTGCTCCCTCCCCGGCTGCATGGAAGCTGCCCCGCGCTGGCTGAATGCAGGGAAGCTTCCTGCCTGCCCTCCAACCCTGGGTTTGCTTCACTAACCTGTGTGCAAGCCCAAAATATGACAGTCGGTGCATAACCCAGGCTTGTCTCATTAACGGTGACATCGTTACTTAAAACAATGTTTACTGAGGAGATCCGTCTATGCCAGGCCACTGCATAGTGTTCGGTAAAACCTGAAACAAGTGCTGTGCAAGGCAAGCTGGGCACGAGCTGTTTTCCTGGATCTTTTGGGTATTGGGAGACCATTAGGGTGTATCTGCTGGGCTCCACTAGCCGCTGCCGTAGGATGCCTTTCCACACCTGGGAGCTGCAGTGCTGTGGGAGTTACACAGTGTGTATACGACTGCCAGCCACAGACCTGATAATATCTAAACACCCACTTTTCACCTCTTTATGTGAAATGGGTTAAATCCATGTGTTTAGCTTTTACTTTTCCACATTCTACAGCGCACAAATACACACCAGATGTGTGCGAGGGGGGATAAACTCCTGTCAGATTGAGAAAAACAGCATCGGAGGCTGCCCTGACGTTGTCAGCTGCTTCTGAGGATGTAGGACAGGTGACTGTCAGGGAGGAAGCAGTCGCCTTTCCTCCAGGAAGGTGCCCAGCAGAGGCAGCCCTCACCCCTGGAGAACATATTCCTGCATCAGATGCAGATAACTAATGAAAGCAGTTGCAAGACATGTTTTTCTTGCCCATTCAGCAACTTAGGGGGTGCTCCACCAGTTCATGGCTTCCTGTCTTGCTGGAGGTATTCAAGAGATCTGATGGCTTCGTTAGCTGAGGATGACTTGTTTTTCTGGCCAAGTGTTACTTTAGTAGGAGGCCCAAACGTACTGTAGGGCAGGATTTCAGGACCTGGTTGAGGGTGGGCCTCTCTCTTAACATCTCACCATCAAGGGCATCAGAGCATCCGTCCTAAATGCAGTACTCCAAAGATGTATTCCCCTGCAAGTTTGCCCTTTGGGATTAAGTCTCCTTGAACTGAAGCACAAGTAAATTTAAAAAGTCAAACACAGAAGATAGAAGATTTTAACCAAAGCGAACAAGAGATCACAGATTCAAGGCAAAACACTCATGGTAATTTCATACATTATTCTGTTGTCAGTAATTGTTGATGAATAGTGTGAAGTATGTGAAATTTTTCAGTCATTTTCTCCTAGTCTCACATTTCTTTTTAAAGTTTGACACTATCTGTGTAATGAAAATCTTCCTACCGCAGAGAGGACTCATAGCATGTTTACAGTTATTAATGTCTTGTTTGGAGGACCAAATATTTAAGTATCTGAAGATTTTAGTTTGTTTTTGTTTGTTTGTTTTTTAACATTTAAAAAAAAGCTCTTTTTTTTCCACCTCAGAAATAAAAAGGTTTTCCCTGTTTATCTTTACAGGCTACAAAATCTTTAGGCAATCCTCTGGTGTAAAGTTTTTTTGTAAAGGGAACATATGCCTTTTATTTTCAGAACATTACATAAAGGTATTGTGCCATGCACGAGATTTTTATTGACAGTAATAGCAAATGAAGAACAAAGTGCTCTAAACATAATATTAAATTACTCAACACAGTAGGAGCATCAATAGAAGCCATTTTGTGCTGTTTATTAGACAGATATTACTAATACTGAATGTTCAGCAAAATTTCCATGGAAAAATTTTCCCTGAGCTTAGTAAATTTTAATGATGATTTTGCTGAAAGTGTAGCATGTTTAGATATAAAGCACAGTGCAGGTAATGATCCTGCTTACTGTAGGATGCACTTAGTTAATCAACAGTACTCCAGAAACGCTATCAGAGTTCCTTTATTTGACTGAGTCCAGCTGGGAACTCAAGATATATCATGTGTAAGATATGTAGTTAATTGGCAACAGCTTAAAAGATTTGAGAAAGGTTCCTCTAATATAATGCATGTCCAGAGAAAGTCATATTTGACTCATAAATGCAGCTCCATTTTGAAGAAAAGCTCTTTCTGACTATTTTCAGCAGAGCTGGAGCCGAGGCATTTCCTGTTGCACAACCACACCGTTGCTTGAACGCAGACCGGGCTCGCCATTGCCTCCCTACGCGTGGGGATGTGCAGGTAGTGCCACTGCTGAGCAGCCTCTCGCAGCAATGGAACCATTTTTCTTATATCAAACTTCCACACAAAATAAACTCTTTTAGTAAAATAATATTTACTGGAGCCCTCAGCTTGTGCCAGAGACAGAAGATTGCTAAAAAGAAGCTCTAACCCAATAGGATGTTTACAGTTCAAGATTTGTTTAGCACTTACGGTATAATTTGTGCCATGTGTTCTCTTATTTAGTTTTCCAAGCAAACCATTTTCTATTAGATGTGGAGCATGAGGAACTTTCCATACGACAGTAACTCTGCACCTTCCCCCATAACATACCCCTTCATTTTCTTTCATTTTGACATTCATTCATGTCAATTTGTAATTGAATAACATGTTCCTTCAATTTTTTATCTGGTCTCTGGCAGCAGACAGAAATTGCAGTTGATGAGCCTGATTTACTGAAACCTGATCTGACAGAAGGGAGTGCACATGTAATACAGAACGTTAATCTGGTTTTCTGATGACTTTCTGTATTCATCCCCAGAAAAAACTTCCTTTGGAGGTCATTTCCAGTTGTTGGTAGCCTGGGATGCTCTGGAGTCAGTCTTTTAATAGAAAGAAGCAAGTCTGGTGTTATTAATCACACTGAGGTCTCAGCAGCAGTAGTAAATTAATGAGCATAAATTGTCATAAATTGTCTGAAGTTGCCAGCCACCACAGAAGTGTTTGTACATTTCTCCTATTCCCTCTGAAGGGACTGAGTGTCAGTATTTCAGCATACAGTGGAAAATCCAAGAGGAAGCCCCAAAGGCACAGGGAAGAGCAGATCTGAAATGGCTGAGATGTCAGATTCTTGAGGAACAGCTTTCACTGCATTTCTGAACAAGATTTCAGTCCTGTGATACACCACGTACTTCAGAATGCTGCTTGTGTCAGACAAGGAGAGGCTTTTCCTTTACTGACAGGAGTGTATTTCTCCAGCCCTTTCTGTAAGTTAATGTGTTACCAAGCAGTATCCATGCAGCATAAATAACTATGGGTACTGAATGACTCTAACTTTTACATCAATTGAATTTTTAATAACAATGCAATAGGATTTTTTTAATCATATATGGATAAGGGGGAAGCTGAGCCTTTGGTTCTCTGGAGGGAATGACAGCCCAGCAATTAGCTTTGGAAAGTCAGCGACGAGTAGATTCGGCATGCCATTCAGACCCAATAAACACAGGAAATTTCTGGTATCTTTCTCAAGTTGTTCTTCAGGCTGCCTCCACCGTACATGTTGATCAGATGCTTGGTGGCAAGCGTTTCCGTGCAGCTTCAGCCTCCTCACTTCGCAGCAGTTACAAGTTTCCGGAGCCTCTGCCATGCAGTCGCCGTGAGCACGCCCACGTTTCACTGTGCGCATGTGGGGGCCATGCACGCTCCACTGCTGCCTAGAGGAAAAGCCCTTTGAATTTTTATCTGCACGTTTTCTTTGACAAGCTGGATGCAGTTAGTCCCAGGGCAGATTTATAAGTAATTTTCCTAGTCTTCTGGCCTGGCCATTTTGGAAAATCCTTACTCTACTGGCAGAAATATTCCTGTTGGTGGTAGAGAAGCTTCATGAGTGCAGGTGACGGCGTCATCCTCTGAGGGAAGCAGCAGAGGGATGCAGCTGTGCCCCCTGCTGCCTGCCCTGGTCTGGGCAAATACAAAGCTGGAGGTTTCCTTTTTGCTACCTCTTTTGTTCCAGCACTTTTCCCCCTAACCACTCTGTAGATGTTTCACATCCATCCCTGCTCGTTCATGTCCGTCCCTCCTGATGGTGCTCATGTGTCCAAGGCCAAAGCCCGCTGCTCAGTGCAACAAAAGCAGCCAAATTACTGCCTCTTCCACCTTCACAGGCTTGGGAGAACGTCTCAGCTGTAGTCCGTCTTTGTGGCAGGATCACAAGGGCGAAAAGACAAATAAAGCTCCTGCTCCTCCCACTGTACCTGATGATTGTCTTTCATCCAGCGAGCAAAGAACTGGAATTTGTAATTGCCAGACTTCAAATGTTTGGTTTGTTTTCTCTGCTTACATTTCTGCTGAACTTACCATTGCTGTTTATACATCAGTGTCTTTATGCAGAGCCTGCTTCCTCTGTGTTGTTCTCATTCAGGAAAGAAATAGGAGGATGTTTGGACTGACATTGTCCAGAGTTTTCACTTTTCCAGGCAGTGAAGGGCTTTGCTTTGTTGTAAAAGAAATCGTTTTTTTCCTGCTGTTGCTCTTGAGAGCAATGCTTGTGAGCTAATAAAAAATGAAACAGGCATTGGTGCACTTAGGTCAACACAAAAGTGCAAAACAAAGGATAAAAACAAGAAAAAGACTGTCTTGAAGCACTTTGAACGGTCCCTTTTCCTTCTTTTATGGTAGAAGAATATATACAATGGCAATTATCCCACGTGTTAAGTTTATGCTTTTTTCTGTCATATTTCAGCTTTGCTGCAACCTCAGCATTACCACCCCTGTGAATCTAGCAGTTGTTACAGGACGTGTAGCCTGAAACAACGCAGCTCTGAAGAAAGCACATTTCTGTGACTCTATTTCCATTTTGTTTGCTTTAAAAAGTCTTAGTACCGAATTTCAGTCTGTGGGGACCTGCAGGAGGATCCCTGTGGGCTCGAACATGGGAGAGGTCCCACCTGAGCATAGCTGTGGTTATACTGTAGCAGTGCTGGTCTGTCCTCACCTCCCACTTCTGGGCACACTGGGAGCAATTGATGCTCAGTTTAAGCTCCCTCTTGCAAATGTACATATCTTTTTAAAGGATCCTCGCTTAAAATAGGTCAAGAATCCTGATTTAGCTGTAAGCATAATTCATCTGGCATCTTTGAAGTTCTTTAATGATTTCACTGAAATCAATGCAGTCCGCTAACTGTTAATTAAGCGTTTTCATCTGGTGGACCATAGCCTGTAGAATTAAAACTGTAGATAATAAAATGAAGGAAACTTAAAAGAACTTCTTTTGATCTGGAATTTTTCCCCACCAGAATGAGATCACAAATGCTTCATTATGTTTTACAGGCTGACAGAAGTTCAAAGCTAACACTAGCAGAAATTGTTTGTAACCACTGGATTAAACATCTATGATTCAATCAGATATAGTTAGTTATTGGTTATGAGAAGTCCTGGAAAAGTGCATCCATGAATAAAACCAGCAAGTGTGGTAATCGCATAAAGTCACAGAAATCTTTAGGCTTTTGTAGGAGTGTCGGTACTACCTGTGGGAATGAGAATCAGCATTTTACCGTGGAGTGCTAGAAACAAAATAAGAAGCAATACACTGGGGACATTTTATATCTAATATGCAACCGTTCCCAACTGATTGCCAAAGGACCAAGGATGTGGCTCTAAACTAACTTAGAAAGAGGTTGTTGATGGGTGGAGAGCTGGAATGGTAAAAGCTCCGCTTTGACCGCTTAACTCAAGAAATGATTTTATGGTGGAGATTAGAGGGAAACAATTTTGCATGTAGACCGGGCACAGCTGCAGGGTTCGGCTGCAGACCTGCCAGTCCGAGCCCTACACACCGTCACCCCCCCTCTGGCCAGGGGTCCCCTGGTGCTCGAGGACCTGCACCCACAGCACAGCCACAGCACGAGTGCCGGGGGCCTGTTTCCAGCCAGGGACCTGTCTGTCCGTTCGGTGCGACGGGAGGGAGATGAAGGCTCTGAGCAGCAGGAGCCCGTGCCTGACCACATTCCCAGCCAAACTCCTCTGCAAAAGCTGACAGGAGCCAGGGCCAACTGCACACAGCAGAGCTCCGGGACAGAGCCGGGTGCGAGCAGCCCTCACCGCACTGGGCCTGCTGCTCGGCCGGTCGGATTCCCTCTGGGTCTATTTCGTGTTTTCAGTCTCTCATAACCATCTTTTTCCTCTAATTTACTCCCTGCCACACGTTCTGAGAACTTCTCCTGAAAGTTGAACACACATGATTGCAGGCATTTGCCTGCTCCTGTGTGACTCAGACTCGCAGAAAATTCTCCCAGTGCTTCAGGCCCCTCTTCAGGGTTTTTCTTCCCTCTGACTCACGATCTGCTTCACTTTGACTCTACAAAGAAGAACAAGCAACACTGAGATGGCCCCTAATGTTGGAATTTCTCTCTGTGATTAGTAAGCTGAACGTATTTAATTGTTCCCATTCGATACGGATTGATCACATTTATTTTCTCTTTTGGTGTTACCCAATAAAAAGAGACAAGGAAAGCTAATTCAACCCTTGTGTTTCTGAGACATGCTCATGGAGCTTTCAAAGGGAAACACATCCATGGGACAACACACTGAATTCAGGGCTCGGTTTGGAATGTATGGAGTCTGGTCGCACAGTGCTGAGCAACCTTTCCTGCTTCCTTTAACTTCCTTGCCGTGCAGTAACTGACACCCAAAATCACTCTCTATAACAAAACCCTATCAGAGGAAGAACAGACAAGAGTGTTTTTCCCATGCGATGCCGGCAGGATGACTATCTTGGTTGTATTTAAAATAAAAATACTGTAAAACTAAGAAAATCTACACATAAAACTATATAGTACATGCCATTATGTTAAAAATACACTGTTAAAATGCATACATTAACACAGATGTCTTAATCAGGCATCACTAATTCCACCGCAGAGCAAGCTCTGCTTTGTGCACTTACCACCGTCCCAGAACAGCCCCCAACCTTTCTGAATAACATCATCATGCACAAGCTCTCCTGCACCCTTGCGGTACCTCAGGCGCTGGAGGCAGCAGCTGAGATGAAGTTCAGAAGCCTGGACTAGATTTTGGGCCTGCCAACCTCTGCCCAGCTGCCACCTGGCCCTGCGAACGGTGGCAGTCTCCATGTGCCTCACTTTTTGACACTGAAGTTTCACAGGTGCCTGAAATTCTGCTTCTGTGCTTTCCCAGTCGTGCCTGGTGTGGCAAAGGCCGCACAGCCCCTGCACAGCAGTCACTACCGAGCGCTGCTGAAAACACCTGCGAGGCTTGGAGCAGGAAACGTGTAGAAGCTTTTAAAACTATGACATGCATGTGAGCACTTGCTTTCAATAATAATCATAAATGGAGAGCCTACACATTCTTTGGGAACTGCTTAATACATTTGTATTTTCTGGACTTCTTGGGAGGATTTTTTTCACATCAATGCATTCTTTGTTTTATATTGGGAAATGTGAATGAGCTCTGGAAGTCCATATGGAAGTATACGTAATTGCATATGATGGGTAAAGGAAGTCTACAAGAACCTCTTGTTGATATTAAGTAAACATTTTTTTTTAAATGAACATCTGCTACAAATGAAGATGACATAAATCACATCTAGGCTGAATCAGCTTTAACTTACTATAGAAAGGGTGTTGATACACAGTGTGTATGCGGAGTGGAGAATAACCAAACTTTCATCCATTTTCGTGCGAAGTTTCTGTGGATGTTACAGCTGCCAAACTCTCAACAGCAAAGAACATGTTTAGAAAGCTCATGGAGACATTCGCATACCTTCATGAAATAAGCACTTATGACCTTCTTTGGTACCACTATTATCACAAATTATTAATAATTTGGTACTGTAGATCATTTCATTGGATACTATGAAACAGCAGCCTAGTGAGTTTTATCATGATACCTACAGGAGAGCAACTATTTGATATCTGATCAGAACCAAACTGATCTGAGAGTTCATGCAGATAAAAGACAGAAATAATACCACGCTTCATTTAATTTCCTCCCCCATTTCCAGCACTTCTACTACTGCAATACTACCACCAATATTCCTGCATAAGCCACCATAATATAATACTCTTGGTATCACCATGATGTAAACCCTTACATTGCACAGAAAAAGGAAAAGTATGCAGACCGAAGACATAATAAATGGTTTCCTGAAACAATCAACTTCCTTTCTGAGGTGCTTTGCTGTCACGCGTCTATGGCAAAGTTGGTTATTTACATTATTCCCACTGTGAACACATGCTATTAACACATCTAAAATGACTCTGCACATGCTAGTGTTTCCCTAAGAGCAACAACCCTGGAAGAGGCAGATTTAGTTTCATTCCTAGTCTTTCTACTGTACTTTCCACAGTACTTTCCTGTTTCCTGTATTTCTAGTTTTGGATGACTAAAGATACATTTTAAAGAGAGCTCCAAGTCTTACACAGGTCAGCAATGAATTTGGCAGTCCCTTAACTTCTCTTTCCTCACAATTTCTGTTATGTGGACCATGGAAACTGTACACGATGGGATTTATCTGACCATGTCTCTCTCTTCTTCTTCTCCCACTGTAAGCCAATGTAGAAACTGGGTTTTGCTATGCTTTCCCATGGGGCTTCGACAGTGTCACTCTGAGCAAAATCTCTATATAAATAATAAAATAAATAACCTTAAAAATATTTTTCCTGTATAACACCTGTTTCCCAAAACATTTACCTTCAATCTTGATGGAATAATTCAAAACCAGTTGGGCAGTGAAACATCAAAGCTAGAGGCATGTAAATTGAACTCGGCAAGTCTTTAATGGAACACCAAATTTGAATGTGAATATTGATCAAATATAATAATGTTAAGATTAAATAAAAATCTGACAGATGTACATGCATATGCAGGTTGCTAACTGCCCAAATAGTTGGCTGCAGCAACTCACAAGCTTGGCTGTAAAGAAGAGAAGGAAATTGTCTTTTTGAAAGGATTCATTATTCTAGTACAAGTCGAACTGGAGTTTACAAGAGCAGGAAACCATTTAACTCCAGATTGATGTTAGGAGGTATAAAATTCCACAGGTAGTTCCATAAACCTTATAGCTCCTGATGAAGATGGTAAATGCTATTGGAGAAAGTGAAGTTTTCAAAGCAAATTGAGGCAAATGAGCAAAGTCCCATGAACAGTGAGTATTCAAGCAGAATGAAGTAGAACAACAAAGAATTAATTTCTACCGGGGCATTGGTCATGAGTCTGGGATTCCCTTACATAAAGTTTTACTGTTCAATGTGTGAATCAAATTTTCGTCTAATTTTACCAAGCTCAATCAAGCTCCATCAACCTCCTTTCTTTTATATGATCAATGTATTCATTAAGAAGAAGGGCTTTAGTTAATGAGTTCAATGTAACTGAAAGGCTATTCTACATCCTTTCTTGAGCAGGTGCTCCAGAGAGTCAACCCCAATTTATCATTTGGTGTCACAGAGGTTAAGGTTATACTAAGAATTACAAAACTCTCAAATATTTATCTAAAAGAATCTAAATATAGCTTCATTTAATGTTTTAGTACCTAGTGAATAAAGCAGCTGTCAGCAATATGTTCTTCTGAGAGGCGTTCATATGCACACCAAGTCTGTTGTTTCTAATCTTGAAAATATGGTCACAGTCAATAGTCACCCACAAACAGGTGTGCAGTTCAAATATAAATTTTGTATTTGCCAGCACATATGCACATTAAATAAGATGATGGTAAAGCTAAGTTTTACATAGTGGAATAAGAGGTCTAAAATTAAAATCAAATGCCTTGACACCATCAGATGGTTACCAGGTGCCTTATGGTATGAATTTTACATCATTATGGACATATTTAAGAAATGTGATTTGTGGTGCAATGTGTCACTGAAATTGCCAAATTCAAAAATTGAAATATGTTGGGTAAAATAGTTTCTCACATTTGACAGATTTAAGTGGCCTAATGCATGGAAGTTATTCTTCTCCTATGTGCTAGACTCTGTGAGCACTTAATAAGATATTTTCAAGTGGGCAAGCTAAGGATCTGGAACAGGATCACTGCCTAAAATAGTACTGTGCTTGTTTATGGCCAGGTTGAAACAGCCCACAATCTTCTATAATTCTGAATTAATAAAAAAAAAAACAGCCTCAGAATCTAGCTATAGACATTTACTTCATGTACACTGAGTAGGAAAGTATATGACAAGGTCCTGGCCTTGTTGATGTCACTGGCAAAACTCCTACAGATTTTTAATGAAACCATGGCCATTGACTCTAACAAATACTGTTAAAATTAGAATATCAAAAAGTGTATTAGGTAGATGCTGTGTAAGAGCAGGAATTGCTTACTTTAGTGTAACACATTGTCTGATTTAAAACTTGTTTTTTTGGCCTTTGTTTCTTCTCAACTAAGAACAATAGCGTGTCTGAGGACGTATGGAAAAAATTGCGTACAACTTCCAAGTAAAGATACTGAAGTTCACAAATCTGTGAGTTTCTTTTCCCAGGAAACTGTACACAAACATAATTTTTAAAGAAGGGAGGGAGACAAAGAAGAAGAACAAAGCCAAGCAGTTCTAAGATATTTCTGTATGAGAGTATTATTTGATTTTAACTAGGAATAAGGCTATACCAGACAAAAGGAATGTATTTTGAAATGAGGGCACAATAGCTGCAGCCACAAACATTCACACTCTCACTTTGCTCACAAAACTTCATGTTTGTGTGTATGCCTGAAATACGTTGCACATCCACACGTTTCTCATACAAACATGGGACTGAATCTCTACCACGTGTGCCTTCCTCTCTGTGCGCCTGGAGACATGTCCTCTGCTAGCAGTGATTGGGAGCACCTTCAAGTAGCAAAAAAATACTCTCAAAAGCCATTGTAGAAGGAGAATAAACAGAGTGGTTTATTGGTTTTAAGGAACTCTCTGAGTCTTGTATGGACCCAGAAAGCCTTTTTTAATGGCCTATGGATTTTTAGTTAATAAAATTTTGATAAATCTGTTAATCTTGAGTAAGTATTGGTATGGAAACAATATAGTTCAAAGGATGATTAATCTGTTCCAGTGGGATAAACGTTAAGCAAGGATAATTAATTCCAAATTTTTAGATTCAAGAACTTCAGCTTCTGAATGGATAATCAAATACATACAACAGTAAGATAATTCAGGAAGTCTGATCAAACATCATATACCCCCTCAGAGGCCTCATCTATCACAAAAGAAGTCATCTCATTCTCAGAGCAACTTGACAGCATGGTCAGACGTTGTACCTAAAACTGCCCATCCCACTTTTAGCCATCCATCCATGCATGCATGGACATTCACCTTGGAAGGATTTCTGTAATCCATATGCTCTTTCACACAACTTTACAGGTGTGTATGAGTCTTCACTATGATCTCCTGCTGGAAGTACTCCATTTACATCATCCCAGACCAAAGTAGATGTTAAAAATCACTAAAATCTGGAATCAAATGTGGCAGCCTTGTACGAACCTTTTAGTACTTCATCTATGTGTACAGCTCTGGGATGCACCTTTTCATTCTTCAGGAAGCGAAGTGTGACGTGCAGAATGAAGTGTGAGGTTCACTATTATAAAGCAATATTTACCCAAGATGTAATAGTTACAATAAAAAATACACTTTCCCCCTATTTAAGACTAATAACTGTAAGACTTTAAAACAAAAGTAGTAGCCAAAAACCAAACCAAAGAAATTTAGGATGGTCCTGAGTAAGTAAGGAGATTAACAGAGAACACACTGGGGAGGGCAGTTGGTGTTATTGTCTTCCTTCCTTTAAGATTTGGGCTGCTTGTGCTAGAGGCAAACAGAAAAAATTAGCCCCAGAGAATAATTACTGAGTTCACTCTGAGGTCTTTTTGGCATGATTTTCTCGTTTCCAGCACCTGATTGGCCAAACTACTGCTGTCACTGAAATGTGCCATGTGTGGGGGAAAGGAAGAAAAGAGGAGAAGAAGAAAATGGCTATTCAAAACAAAGTCTTTTCTGTAAGTAGAGTCGTATAATCTCTGGGACATACATCATCTGGAATTTCTGAAACTTGCACAACTAGTGTAAATAACAAGATGTAAAGCAAATTAGAAATAGAAATGAGCAACAAGTCTAAGAGCTAAATTGCATCTTGACTTGGACTGCTGCAGCTGCAGTGAACCATGAACTCAAGCATTAGAGTCTAATATTTGTAAAAGTGTTTCTAATGTAACTCTGATTTATAGGTTCTAGAAAATTATAAACTTTTTTTTTCTTTTTGTGCCAGAAAAACAGTTTGAAAGAAGGAACTCACTTCAAGAGTTTCACTGTTGTTCAAAGAAGGGAGAAGCAAGGCATCCTTTAGAAACTGCTGAGAGTGGTTAGATCAAGTAGCGTGAGTGTCTGCCAAAAGACACAGACAGAAAGGATGCTTCAAGGGCTTGTGAAAAATTGGGTGTTTGGGTACTTGAAGTTTTCCTACTTTGTTTCACTATTCCAATAAAGTACCTTCACAAAAGACACCTTCACAGAAAGGGCCACTATGTTTCTGTTATGCAATGTTGAAAAGTGCTCAAAAGGAGGCCGAACTGGATGGAGAAAAATTCATGTTTTAACACAGAATTTTAGTTTATTGAATATAGTGAGAAGACAGAAGGGAAAGGGAATTCCTGATGTCTACCATTCAGCGCTGAATACGGTGGCAAGAACAGAAAAATTATTAGGCTACTAGAAAGAAACAAGACTTAGAGTACAAAAATCATAAATTTGTCCTGTTTCCACATGTTAGCTTGGTAACTGAAGCCAGAAGAGCTGAATCCGAGCAAGTAGTATTTTATAAAAAAACAGGAACTGCAATTTATACCATGGTGCCCAGTTCCCTCAACAGAATCCAGAATGTAAGCATTGCTGAAGCATGCAAAGTTCAGTAGTGAAACCACGCAAAGAGTGCCATCAACAAGCAGTACCTGGTAGGATTCAAATGATGTCTTCTGCAGGATAACAGCATGGAGTTTTCCTTTTTGTCACTGAGATTTCTTTCAGATCTCCGGATGACAGGTCTACTAGAAACATGTCATTAGAAGACATCCACGTTTCCCCTCCATTATTATATGTGCACAATGAAAGAGAAATCAGCAGGACTACCACCTCTGAATGCTTCTGTCTGGGGAAAACTCCCATGAAATAAAAGTACGCAAAGAAGAATTTAAATGTTAATTTCCAAGTCACACAGAATATGTCAGTGCTTGAGTATAACTGCATCAAATTACCAAGGTTTGGAATGTCATCAGCAGATATCAGAACAATATTTGAACTCTCCGTTTTTAGAACTTGAACTCCATTTTTCTTCTCCTCTGTAGAGGAACTACAGGATTCTCTCTCTTCAGAAATAGCTGTGTTAAATTTCTCCTAAACCATAATCTTAGTAAAACAAGACTTAACAAAAGTAGGAAAATTGTTTAAAATGGAAAGAAACAGATATGTTTTTTTAAACATATTGCAAGATAAATGAAAGCTGCATGATCTGGTTTAATTCCAGAGAAAGACAATTTCACGTTACTTAAAGACAATCTCCTTTTTCTTGATTGTTCCTATCAACCCTGTAGTGCCAGGCTGCCACCTATGGAGTGCTAATTCCAGGATCTTCTGATCCTGCCGAACCTCACCCAGAACCACCATCCTTTTCCAAAGCAAGGATGCTTTTCCATGCTCAAGCTCTTGGGTTTCATAAAAAGATGGAGGCCAGAAGCCACTGGAGAAAAACATTATCAATCCTTGACCACTTTGTCTGCCTGTAACAATCCTCAACCATGCCTCCAAGCAAACTTTCCCAGTAGTGCTTTGTTTTTCAAGCATATTATAGACAAAGATCCGACCCTTTATCATAGCTGGGCTGGTTCTGAAATTTTATTATGACTCTGTTTGTCAGTCAATACCGTCAGTCATTTCACTGTTTCACAAAGTTAAATTAGTCTACGTTGTGGGCAGACAATAAGCACCAAAGGTAGAAAAGAAACAGGCTATTCAAACCCTAATGGGACACACTTTCTGTACTTGCTGTTTTTTAAACTATTACACAGCCTCAAAACTTTCAAGAAAATAAGACTGCAGTAATTATAATTCAATATACTTTACAGCTTTGGTAGGGTACTGCTGACATGAGGTGGATTTTATGCTTTAAGTATATAAGCATATTGAATATCAAAACATGATAAATCATGAAGCATATGGTTTGTCACTACAAAGTAATCTGTAAGAAAAAAAAGTTGGCTTCTATCTCAAAGGTGTGTTTCAAGCAAAGTATCACTTCGCAAGAAACACTGGTGTGTTTCAAGCAAAGCATCCATAAATGACTACCAGACTGGCTGCAGTTTGCTACAGCAAATTCCACCTGAGTTCAAATGTCCTCTCTGCTACTACACTACCTAATTTAAAAATAAAAATAAAAAAAATAAAAAAAATAAAAAGCAGCATGTAATCAGCTCTTTATGTCATTGCCATGTTTGATGTGACTTAGAAAACACTGGACCTAATACCCTACTCTGTGGTAAGAAATCCAGAAACAAATTGGAAATAAAGCCCAGGACAGAATCATGAAAGTTTGCCTGTACTCTGGCAAAGGATTTGCACAAAGATTTGAAAGCTTGTAGGCTGGGGTCTTCAGATTTCTTACGTTTTTTTTTTTCTCTAGAAAATTATGAAATGTTGGTATGGAACAGTATGCGTTTTGCGGCATATTAGTGTACTGACTTTCTCAAGCGGAGAGAGAAGGAGAATACCTTACTGTGAAGAAGAGCCAATGTTCTGAGAATTATCTGAAATGCCAACTTAGCATTTTTGCACTTCAAAAACATCTCTGACTTTTATAAGCAGGCGTGATGGTAAAATTGAGGCTGTTAAAAATATATGGTTTGCTTTGGTAGTTTATAATTCGCAGTGGCATTTAGTGGGTGGAGATGTAAATTAGTAAGTGGATTGCTGCCACAGCAGACTACGCTGCTACTTTGCAAAGAAGAAACTTTGCTAAGAATAGGAATGTGGTCACCATGATAATGAACAAGGGCTTAGCATGCCTGAAATGGCGATGGGAGATCTGGAGATGGCTGCTGGATGTATAACAGCTGCTCTAGAAATTAGATGTTATCAAAGATTTTTGAAAGATTGAACTGGATGAAAAGCATAAAAAAAGATTGAACTGGATGAAAAGCATGGAAAGCTTAACCAGTAAGGTTAGGTTTCAATTTCTAGTGGTACCACCAAAAAGAATAGTGGCATATGATATATTTAGGTTGTCAATAAATTGGAAGGTACAGTTTTACAGACAACAAAACGTCATGTTTATTCTGCCATAAGGAGGAGGCAAGATGGCAGCAGTCTCTACACATAAAACCATCCTTTTTTCTATCACTCTTCAATGAATTAATCAGCTATAAAAGTAATATGATATGCTAATCAGATATTTGATTTGTCAAATGCCCAAACCAAACAGGCCTGTTTATATACCAGTTACTTCCTGGAAAGAAGAAATAATATTCTTAATGCAAACAGAATTTTAAAGACACTAGCTTCCTCTGGGGGGAATGATTTACTTATCATTTGCTTGGACTGATTGTAGCTGAGAAAGGTTGCAAGCCGATGGCTTTACATCAAGAATTGTGAGTGAAAGGTGCAGATAGATGTGGATGGCAATATAAAACATGCTCCACCTTCAAATATTTGGAAGCTTTACTGCTGAGTGACAGCTGCAGTATGATTACTGTTCAGCCATGAGCTCACAAGAAAATACACTGAACCCAGAAGCATAGAAAGGTGACCTGTGTTACTACAGTAAATTCATGTTTTTGACTGCCTGAAATCCTCATCAGTGGACATCAGCATAGTACTCACTCCTCTGGCCTTAAGGAACATGCATGGCCTATGTCAGCCTTAAAACAATCCGCAGGAAGCTGTTCAAGAAAAGCAAAAAGAAATCTGCCTGAAATCATTGTGTCCACTTCATGCCCTAGCACAACCCTCTCCTAAGGGGCCCTGCTTTGATCACTGTTTGTGCTGGCCAGCAATCAGCCTCCCAGCACAGTAAGGGTTCTACGCAGATGTTACGCTGCTGAACAGCTTGTCAGCAGAGGAGGCCGGGTTATTTTTCCTGTAGGAAGACACCAACAAAGTGATTTTGTCACAAAAGTTCTGATCTCGCTCCTTTCTAAGGCAGAATGTTGGACACAATTCTAGTAGGAGATGTTTGGAGCTTCATGTTAATAGTCCCTACTTAATTTTTTTTCCACAAAAATTAAAGTGTTGATTTCATTCACCACTAGTCAGATAAAAGGACTATTCAAAAGAAATTTTGTGCCAGTAACTTATCACTCTGCACTGATGAGTCGTCCACACGGAGCCACTGATCCATCATCCAACGATTGCTATGTCTTCTAAGCAGAAATTTCTTAAGGAGGCAGGTATCCAGAGAGAAATTACTGAGTTTCTGTTCTCTTCCTGGAAAGAATCCATCTTACAACAGGATTTATAGCAGTTTTTGTGCCTTAGATAAGAAACAGATAAAGTTCTTCTATCAACCTTAAGCCACTCACTAGTAATAAACTACTTGGCAGACAGGATTAAAGGGGGTAGGGCCCCAAGTAGCCCAAAGACTTATGCTTCTGCTTTAAATTCTGTGTTCCCATACATTAACAAATCTAAAGCATATGATAAGATAATGATCTTCTGCTTCAAATCCTTTCCTTCTCAAAAACAGCAATGAGACGCTGATGTGTTAGCCTCTATTTTATCACCAATAAAGAATTGCAGGAGTTGGGAGTTCAGTTCAACTATTTAATGTCTACCAATTTCAGGACTGTACATGCTTGTAATTTATCCTAATTGAAGCTCCCAAACTCTGATTGAATAAGGAAAGTGAATTCACCAACCTCAAAGCACTTTGTTTCTCATAACCCTGAAATCCTGACACATGCAGAAACATACGCAACAGTAAGCAAAGCACTGACAAGAAATACCATATGTTTTAAATTAGTTTGATTCTAAACTGCATTTTAAAAAGTAACACTAGAACTGCACTAAGTATTTTGACCTGATGCCTTATTCTCTCTTTAGGCTATGCTGAATAGCTCAAATCAAAATAGTAATGCTAGGAGATGGTATAAGGAAATAAGTCAGACCAGAATTGTAAAAAAGTGGTAATACCTCTTCCAGGCAAACTGGCACAACTGAAAAGAATAGATGAGCTCTTGAGAATACAAGATGTTTTTCAAATCTCCAGAATAAGTCTTTAGTGATAGATAAAGGGAATTATTCTAATACCATGATGATAAATGTATGCATACTCTAAACAAAACATATGAAATTTGAAGTTAAAAAATTATTCATATCTCTCATATGAAATTCGTAAAGCTATGTCTCAAGACACTGCTGCACAGTTGAAGATCCACTGAAGGTTTTTGCCCTCTTTGCTTAAGAAACACCAGCAGTGTTATTAATAAATTGGAAACCAGTAAATAAAAGCATGTTCCTAATATAATTTACTGTCTGAAAAGTATGAAACATATAATAAATTGCTTACAAAATAAACTGACTTCCACAGTGTTTTACAAGTGCCAAATACAATCAAAGGACAACACATTAAATAAATCTGGAGTCGGTTTGAATGACATGATTGAATGACGAATTTTGTGACTAACCGGATTAGAAAAATACCAATGAAAACAACTCATATGAAGAAAAACATGAAAAAAAAATCAACTGAATTACAAGTTAAATTAAAAATCATAATCTATAACCGTGAAATATGAAGTAGAACAAAGCAAAAAAAAAAAAAAGATTATCTACTAAAGATGTAGATACATACATTTTTGGTAGCAGGATTTCAAACTTTTTTCTTGCAGTCATTCATTTGGGGCAGAGATTACTTTTCTTAGTGCAGTCAGCCAGCTTACCAGAGAACACACACATCAGTACAGCTCAGCATTACAGAACTGCCAGAGCTGGCAAATTTGTCAGTCATTCGGAAGCAATAAAAACAAACAAACAAACAAAACACTTAACAAAGGGATGAGTTGTCTCATTTTCCAAAATAGTATTACACGCAAAATGCATTGCATAAAATGCAAAAATACAAAAACTGTATTATATGCTGCCACACTTCTGCCTGATTGCTCTTTCTAGAGATTAAGTGCTCAGACTTGGATGTAGTATTCCAGGCACAAGTAAGCTGCATTTTGTATTAATTCCTAACACATGGTTCCTCTATCTGCAATCTAAAAATAAATTGGCCACATAACATTACAAATGTCTATTATGATCATGCAATGTCACTATTAACCCCATATTTTTCCAACTCAACTGCTATTTTCCAAACATAATAAATTGATCCTGTCAAGGCTTATTTGTTTGTCCAGGCTATTCTTTTGTATGGGTCAGTTGTGACCACCGTCATTGGAGACTAGACTTGATTCTGTGATTTCCAATAAACACAAAAGATATCTCCTGTACCCAGACTTAAAATAACTCTTAGGCTCAAAGGGAACTACAGCCAATTGACATAGGTGCACTTCAACTTTTTTTTTTTTTTGGCTACTCAGCAGCTGAAGACTTGACAGAAGGATCCAGCACCACATGACTAACCAGCTTGTTGTAGACCACAGGAAAGTGTTATACAGATCAGAATTTAGGAAAGTCTGATATTCAATACATGACTTGTATACATTCCAGCTGATATTTATACTGTCAAATATTCCCTATGGTTCCTTTGGAATAGCTAAGCTCAGTTATGTTGGTTATTCTTATTTCTTTTTGGACAAGTTTCTTTTCTTATGCTGTCTTATATGATGTAAAATGCTCTTCTTATATGCTGTTCTTCTCTGATTAAATGAATCTTTTCTCCAAAATATGTTAATAACATTTTGCATCTTAACCATTCTGCAGCACAGAGTGGCTCCTGTTACCTATTATCAACTACAACTAAGTATCAGATCGTTGATTTAGAGGCTTCAGAAAGACCCAAGGTCTACACAGATGAATTCACACAGAACTGAATTTCTCTGCCTTAATTCAGAAGTGGATGAATATGATCCACCTGCAGTTCAAAGATATATGGCAATTAATAACAATCAGTATGCACATTATACGCATTTAGAACTCGCCGAATACAAACTTGTTCAGGACATTCAGAGTTCAAGAGGTACCTGAAGCTGTCAACAGCTTTGATAACTTGAGATCTGTTTCTGTCAGATAACACAAGAAAAAAAGGAAAGAAAAGAAAAAAAATCTTATTTCCTGAATAGCAAAAGATAGGCTGAAATCAAGTTACTGTATATCTTTGTATCATCTAATCAATCAAAAGTATACAATTTTTCATGACGACCTTTTAAAAGCCAGTCATGGACTGGCTTCAACACTTTATTTCTGAAATCTCTCATTTCCTCATATGTGAATATTTCCCAAAAGGTTTTGATACTTTATAAATAGCACAAGCATAACTAAATTAATATAAATATGATTGTGTGTGTGTAAAATGCAAAAAAACCCCAACAATTTAAGAGGAAGATTTGCTACTAGTGTAAGTCATATATAATAAACGATCATTTTATCAAAAAAAAGTACACACAAGCAAATCGTTATCACATATCAGTATTTGTTAGGATGGATGAGCATTTGCAAAATAATGAAAAAAGAACATCAACATCTACACAAAAAAAACAATAAAATACTATGTATAACAGACTGTGCACCAACTTATGCTTTCAGACAAAAATATTATTTAAATATGCATTCTAAATTACATATATTTAACTTATCTGAACGTACTCCTCTGAAAAAAACACAGTTCTATAAGCATATATCCATATAAATATAAACAGCTACTTTCTGATTCAGACTTTTTTTTTTTAATATTAGTCCTGTATCAACTGAATATTTACACATTTAATCCGAGGCATAAGTAAGTCTTACTTCAGTGAACGGTTGCTTTGTACTCAAACACAGACAAATATTAAATACCTTAATGAAGCTGTGTCAGCATGAGAGGGTATATCAACATATTCAGAGTTTAAGTTATATCTGTATCCAAAATACTTTCCTAACCATATTTGTAAAATATTATTGTAAGATAGATATAATCCTCTTGTAGGGGATGTAGGGAAAAAGTCTGAATGGGATAGCCTGGTGGCTGCAACTGCTTCATGCAGTGCAGTAGTGTGTACTACATTGGTGCTAAGCTACAGGGAAAAGAAAGGAAGAGAACCTAACGCTTTCTGAATGCCTGCTTGTCTTAATAGAATAGATGTCAATCGGGCAGCTAGATTTCTACAGCAGTAGAAGTATAATGTCTGCTAAATTATAATTATTAATAATAAAGATATGTAAATTATTATGCAACCAGTCCATGGGTGTTCTCTTCCCCCCTGGAAGTTGAAAGGTAATTTGTGATCATCTGCATTTACCATGGACTAAAAGGACACATGTAAAGAATATACAGCACAAGACCTAACACATGGGAAATTCGCAGACCAATTTACAACTCTGTGTGCATACCCTACACTTACACACCTTTCTACTATCATGCAGTCTGCCTTTTCACTTCTGTTCCATATAAATAATTGTATTATTCATCAGTAATACCGGTAAATCTTCTGTATTTGAGTATACCCTACAGCCAGTAGGGTATAGAATAATAATTGACCTGTGTTTCCAGACCCATAGCAGAAGTTCTCCTAGAACAGAACTAAAATTATAGTGCTCAATCCTGCAAAATTCTATAAGGCCTCAACATCATTGCCTCTAACAAGAGTTAGAGCCAAATCTTGTAAAGTTTCTTTACTAGTGAAATAAATAAAATTCATTTATTATAGAGAATTCAGCCAAACATTGTTATGTATGAGGTTTTCAAGAACTGCACATAATTCTGGATGCTCTGGTTCTTGTTTTCCGACTTTTGTAGGCTGTTCTCCAGCTCTTTCAAGCATACCTCATAGTGCTTTTCATTCTAAAGAAAAAAAAAGAAATACAATGCAACTTAGAAATAAAATACAAATCAATTAAAATAATACTGTAATAGAATTAGTACTTAAATTTTATAAGCCTTATTTATCCATTAAAGTTTTCAGTGGCTCTACAAACTTAAGGTCCTGAAAAGGACCTCAAAATGTAGAAGCTTTATTTATGTCCAGTCAGAACCAAACTGAACATGTTTGAACAGGCTTATAATCCAAAAAAGGCCTGGGAATGTAGAAACTAACCTTCCTAATTTGTATCATAAAAGATTCCTAGCATATTAACTGTATTATTGACTCTCTCTCTAATGTTGATTTTTCAAGGAAACATCTGTTACTGATCTCTGTTGCAACACGTTTTTTGTTGCCTATGGTTCCTTATTTAAAAAAAAAAATAAAAAACAACCAAATAAAAAAGACTAACAGCAATATTACCTGCTCATTAGATCCATACCTGATGCACAGCATAGATCATTTGTTATATAAATATTACACATATTCAGGAATTTCCTTTTACGTCTATTACAGATTTCAGATGTTAAATTAAATTTTTTAAAAATGGAATTATATTCAATTAAAGTCTTCAGATTTAAATCCAGCCTTAGAGGAAAAAAACAAAACAAAACCAAAAAAAAAGCAATCTAATTAGAATGATTAACTGAAGAAAGTTACCTTTACTGTCTTATTTTGTTTCCAGTTTAACTACAACGTGAATAAGATCATTTCATTATTTTCTATTATGCGTTCGCCGGTTATATGTAAATATAGTTGTAAAAAGACAAACAAACAATGTATGTTCTGAATGTATGTTCTGAATTAATTTACAATAGATCTTCTCAGACAAATTCCTTTCACATTTATTTTTAACTGTAAAATGGAAACCATTTGAAAATATTCTTTATTTTTGACACAGAATAATCAGTAGGAGTATTCTAGCAAGTGACATGAATTCTTATTATCTAGAATTGGTGATTCTCAGAGTTTCTTTGCCTTCAGCCACTGGTATGAGCATTTAAAATGGACTAAGGAACAAATAATCATTCAGAAATAAACACGTATTGGTAATTTGATTCAAAATAGCAAATTTAAATAACTTTAAACAGAACTATGCTCTATAGATTCAATTCTGTTCCCATCAAACCAAGTAACCTGACTACCACTGATAGTAAGGAAATCAGTGAGGCCTAACATAAACAGTAAAGTAACTTACAGATTTCTTCGAAGTAATATCAAAAGATTACTTTTGAATTAATAAAAAGAAAAATAAATAATGACAAAAACACAAATGCAAATCTTTCTACTTGTTTTCTAAGTTGCAGAGAGAAATAAATTAGGATCTGATCTTACATATGCTCAACCACCAGAAAAGGTATAACAGTGTGTAGCACCATGTTCTGTAACTCTCCCTTGTAAGCATTGGCAATGACCCTTTCATATCGTTTCTTTCTCTTGTACCTTGGTATTATATTAAAGATGACCAACACAGTTCTATGATAATGAAAGTATACACACACACACTATGCTGTACATTTTCAGGTTCCTTTTGAAACTCCAGGGCTTTAACATAAGTGTAATTTGGGAATCTTGAACTAGATTTCATAATAAGAATAGAAAAGAAATTTGAAATACAATATACTGTTTCTACATCACCAGACACATAATCTGCTATTAAAAACTCCTAAAAGATGACTAAACCAAACTGGAATCTCTGAAAGTAGGTGTTCAGGTATAGGATCTGATAAAGTGTTCTTATCTCTTTCAGCTGAATCACAACACCCTCACTGCCATACCTCCCCCCAAAAAAGATTACGTGAATCTCTAATCTTAATACACCTCATTATGGAAAGGAACTTCATTTCTTTCT
>VXAL01002317.1:18968-54997 GCA_013399475.1 Chauna torquata | reverse complement strand
AGCCAGCCCCGGCCCGGCCCCGCAGGTGGACGCGCGGTGCGGCGCGGGAGGAAATGCCGCGGCTCCCCGGTCAGCCTCCGCTCTGTGCCCCCTCAGTCCGCTGCGAGTTCTGCCGCAAACCGCCTACGCCCGCACGCGACAAGCTCCGCAGCCGCACCTGGCGCTGCCAGCCCGGCCCCCGGGGCTCGCTGCAGAACGGCAAGGAACAGCAGCTCGGAGAGCTCTGCGGAGCGTTGGGATCCGCGTGTTCACGGCGTCCGTTTGTTTTTCTTTCTGGGCGTTTCCATCATTTTTTTTTCCTGAGGTCACACAATTATTATTTATTTAACATGAGTGTATGTGAATCCTTTTTTTTTTTTTGCCCCACAAAGAAGAAATCACACCCCTAACTTTTATACTTCTCATTTAAAATTGCGTTGCTTATACAAGATTAACTAATGTACACTGACGTGTACTACATAGCATGCAGGTAAATATTTTCTAAAAGTGGAGATTCTGGATTGTCTTCAACAGAAACGCCTCTCAAATAACATTTAACATGTGTTGAGTACCTACTCTCGTGAATTGAGACTGAATACCACTAAAACATTTAGGTTTACATTTACTCAAAATAATTCAGTATATTTTTTAACAGTTACACAGAGATTACCTAATCTGGTTTGCTTTTCAAAATTTGCCTTGGTAGTTCAATTTTAAAGCTTTAATATTGATGACTCATGACAAAGTTCACTCTAGGGCACCTGAGGTACTCAGATAATTAAAAGTGTAGCTGAGCCAGATAAATGTTTTCCCCGAATACAGTTGCCATTCTTTCCCTAAAACTCCCCATACTGTTAATGTCCTTTTTCCACCTTTTAATTAACCCAGGCTTTGCACTGCTGAGAATAAACCTATCAATGGCCCACGCACTCGTGTACATCCCCGTGCTTCACAAAGAATTCCAGTTACAACAGGAAGAACCAAGGTTCAGAACGCCCTGAACCCCCGCATATCCCCCAAATTTTTCAAATAGATGACAAGTATGCATGGCACTCTGTATCACTGCAGAGTTCATTGGTGTTAAATGCCATTTCAGTGTCACGTGTTGGTCAACATATTGGTACAGACTCAGAAAAACAATGATGCTATGTTGTTTGGAACACGTATTCAGAGCTGTGTAAGAGGCTGTGTCAAGATGAGCTTGGTTAGGGAAGGATTTTTTATTTCTCCCTCCACAAATGCTATTCTGAACAAGATGAAGCACAGACTTTTGAAAGGAAAAAAAGTTCATATACACATAAAAATAATCAAAGGCTAAATTTCAACCTTTATAATACTAGTAGAGATGAAATCACTCCATTATTCACTACGGAATGACTGCCTGTCTATACCTGTTTGCAGGGGAGATTTTGTCTTTGCATGTGGAAAAGCCTAATATTTTGTTCTTTAGAGGAACCATAGCTTTGAACTGTGAATTAATCATCTCCATCACACCTTTGCTTCGGCATGGCAGCTCATTAGCTATGGTCTTGGTGTCTCAGCTCAGACAGAATTCATAATTATAGCTTCTCAGAACTTGCTATAAGATAGACTTATTTTTAAAGTAATACCTTGTTGCAGTTATCTAAAAATTAGGTGATTGCTTATGTAATAAAGTAACCATTATGGTCAGGGCTAATTAGCATGATAATTAGCATTGCACCCTGTGCCTCATGAACAAAGAAATACACGTTTCAGTCCTCAAAACTGCATTTAGATGACCCTGTTGCACAATCCACGGAGTGGAAAATAATTAAAGGAAATATAACACAATTCAACTATCAACAACATAATTGTAAGTCTTAATAAAAGAGGTGTGCTGAAGAGAAGCTTCTTTAAATACCACAGAAACTCTGCAGAGTGTTTGTCCCAGCTCATGACTTTATCTACTATAAAGGTATAACAGAACTTTTCATTTCTGTGTCAGAAATTCAAGACTCCAAAGCCTTTCTTTGTTCATTGCTTAATTTTGGCAATAGCCTCTTATCACAAGAAGTCTCCATTTTCAGTTCTTAGTTGTGGAATTGGCTGCTTTGTAACTGCATACAATGTGCTTGCAATACTGCGCTGGTGTTTCTGAAGGCAGCTGCTACATCTTTATTTTCAGAGAAAAAGCTAGCAATCTTTAAAAATAAATTAGGCTACCTGCTAATATTTTACTGTGGGAAGAGGGCCAGGAAGAGGGAAAAACAAACAAACAAACAAAAAACAAGGCTTATCCAGGAGATCAAGAGGTTACTGAAGAAAGAAATGTGCTTTTAGTTTTCCAGTCTTCTTCCTGGATAAATAAGTACATTTGTGCCCAGGGTTAACCTGTCATTTGCAACGATAAATGACAAAATGTACGGAAACATTGCGAAACTCAAGGTTCCGTGGTCATATCAGTAAACAGGACAGTAACAGTTCCCAAGTCTAAAGATACCACCCATGAGTCTACAAATTGATAATGAACTGTAATCAAATAACCTTGTCATTGAGTAATCTGCCTAGTCAGGTGCTTTCTGATTCAAACTGAACGCTTCACTAATATTTCTGAAAGAAAATACAAAACAGAGCTGATATCCTGCATGATCACTCCACTGCATCATAAGTGGGTGGGCTCTTGCCTTTTTATTTTTCAAGTTTTGCTGCTGCCCTGTTTATAAAACTGTTCCTTCCCCACTCCTTTTTTGCACCACAAGGTATAACACTGCCCTTCTCTCTGAAAGCAAGGACTTGCCCTTCCTTTCTCTCAGCCAGTCTTTAGACACTTATTGCCTTACACAGGCATATATGCCCAGGAGAGATGGAGAGACGACAGCATTTCTTCCGCCTCTCTCCTGTAAAATAGGTGTGGTGGTTTCTGCTACTTCCCCCACCCAATTGTCAGCATCCCCCACTCCCTGCTGCAGCGTGCCAGCTTCTCCAGCAGGTTGGCAGGGAAGTCCTTCACTGGCAGTGCGCGGGGGTATCGGCACCAGGGCGAGCTGCCCAGTGGAGTTATGATGCTGTAGGCTCCCACCCAATGACAAGGGTCATTGCCACCCAATGACCCTCGTCTCTTTACATGGAAGACTTAGCAGAAGCAGTAGATCATCTTCACTGCTCATAGAGCGGCAGCAGGTGTTTCTGCACCTGAAGGGATGGAAGAAATGTACGGCAATTCCAAGGTATAGGGAAGTAACACGGACTACTTTCTCCTGAACAACATTTTACGTGGTGGCAGGTCTGGGTGTCCTTCATTTCGAGATCACTGATTTGGTGTTGATCTTGTTAGGTTTTGGCCGAGAGGCATTTGGAACATCTCACTCTAGATGCAGGTTATATAGCAGCTACAGCAATGCAGAAATTCCCTTACTGCATGCATTGACCTGCCCAGGTCAGAGTTCCCAGTCCTCTTTGTTCATTAGAAATCCAGCAGTACTGCTGCCACTCATTTCCATGTGAGTTACTTCCTGCTCAGTCAGACATCTCAGCTATTCGCAGGAGACTTTTTAGACCTCCTAAGAAGGCAATAGTAGCTTTAATTTATTTCTCTTTTACTACCCAGTCCTTGAATCCACTTGCGTTCATTCCTCAGTTTAGTCTTTCACTTGCAATGCAACCCAGGGAGTGAGTATATGAGCCCAGTTTGCTCCCCCGTACATCTCCTGGGAAACTGCTTGCACCAGTTCCTACGTTGCTAAAGCCCCTTCCTTACACTGCAAAATGCCTGGAGAGCAGGGTGAACACCTGCGGACAACACCACACATTACAGTGGTGTTCCAGGCAGAAGGGTAGAAACAACTGACAGAGCACTGTATTTTCAACATGCAATTTGTATAAATATAGCTTAATTTGTATAAATATAATTTAGTTACAGAAATTCCCTTCCAAGAGAAAGGGCACACTCAGACATACAACTTCAAATTTAAACAGGCTCGTGCTGGCCTTCACCTGGCCAAATTCACTCTAATCAGTGAGAGCTCTTGAACAAGTAGCCCTGGAAATCCTGCAGCCCTGGAAATTCTGCCTTGCAGCGTGTGGAGGCAGAGGCCCCACCGCACGTGGGTGGAGCAGGCAGTCAGGCTGGATACAAATAGTGCCTGATGGAAAATGGGAAGCTGTTGGAAAGTGAGCAATGTGGCTGGTTGGAACCATGAACGATTCCTGGATGGCTGTAACATGTCACCAGTGTCACAGAATCACAGAATGGTTGAGGTTGGAAGGGACCTCCAGAGATCATCCAGTCCAAACCCCTGCTCAGGCAGGGTCACCTAGAGCACGTTGCACAATATCACATACAGGCGAGTTTTGAATATCTCCAAAGAAGGAGACTCCACAAACTCCCTGGGCAGCCTGTTCCAATGCTCTGTCACCCTCACAATAAAGAAGTTCTTCCTCGCATGGAGATGAAACTTCCTGTGTTTCAATCTGTACCCATTAGCCCTTGTCCTGTCGCTGGCCTCCATTGAGAAGAGTTTGGCCCCATCCTCTTCACATCGTCCCCTCAGGTATTTGTACAGGTTGATGAGATCCAGGATGTCGAGCCATTGCCCCTGGTGTAACAGCAGGGATCCCATCCCCAGCAGGTCGTTCATGGCGGCACTCTAGAAGATTGCTCTTGGATTCACCAAACCTCTGCCTAAGCCCCAAAAGCCTGTTGGTGCCCAGCCGTGGGGCACTCACTCTCTGTGGGAGCAGCAGTCCCTATGGCTAAAACCGCCTGCTTGTGCACGGCGGGAGGGCTGACCCCACTTGCCCACGCTTAGCGCAGCCGGCCGTGCCTCTGCAGAGGCCAGCCCCGCCTGGCGCGCTGGCAGGCCCGGGCTCCCGGGATTTTGGCGGCAGATCCGGGCCAGACGGGACGCCGGGAAGCCGAGAAGGCGCCGGGCATCGCTGCGCAGCCGGNGGCGTAGCGGGGGACACCAGGTCCTTGCTTAACTCCAGGTAAGGCCCCGGGGAGCGGGCGGCCCGCGGCGGGGCCGCTCGGCAGCCTCCGCGCTCCGGGAGGGGTCTGGTTCCGGCGGTGGCTGCTGCCGCCGTGGTTCCCCCGGCCCCGAAGGGGGAACCGGTCCAGACGCTTCTTGTTAGCTGCCGCCAACCTTGAGGACTCATTTTGTCGACCTCCAAAGTGGCTGCCCTAGTGTTTATTTCAGCCTCGACAATGAACGAGTGCCTCTGAAGCTTCACTGATACGCTCAAATGCGAAATCTTGCAGAAATGGAACAATGGAATTGTTACATCACCTTAATCAGATCACTGAGCCTTTTGCTTTAACATTTGCAGGCAAATACTGTAGTCAAGACCAATTGAAGAATGAATGTACCACTAACCCAGTCAACCTGTTTTTTTCATTGTGTTTGCCAGGAGATGATCACTGAAGCGTCTTTGTATTTGTTCAATGCTACAAAAGGAAGCGTCTACTTCAGGAGCGTGAAGATTCCGATACCTCCGACGTGGAAGGAGAAGAGTTATGAGAAACCAAAACATTAGACCTATGAAAAGGTAAGGCTCAACACTTGTTGCAGAGAATAAAGCACAACGAAAAATTATTTTAAACGTTTATTCTTGTTCTCAAATGTACACTAACTTTTAAAAAGTGATGTGAATACACATTTACATGAGAATGCCCTTAAGAACAGGCAAAATCATGATCTATGAACCACTCCTAGTAAATACGTAAGTAATAAGCGTCAGTAACAACATAGAGCTGTACCATCCTGTTGGTTTTAAATGAGAAACAAGAGAGTACTGAACTGCGAGAAGCTCCATGTTAAATTTGGCATAGTCCATAAACTGAGTCCTTTGCAGGCTGTGTTATCATTTTGTAAACCTGGTCTGTGGCTGGTTGGAATACCCTTGGTCTGAATATCCTGTCTGGTCCGAATATCCATGTTGATACTCAGTTTCATTTCTCCACTTGTTTTCACATTTATGGGTAGTCGGGAACCTTTGCTTGTGAGTCCCAGTGCTTTGTTTTGCTTTGTTTTCCTCCTGCTTTCTTAACTCTTCATCCCTCTAATAACTCCTGGCTGGTGGTGGTGCTGAAGACAGCAGTAATACTTGTCTAGGTGGAGTTTCAGACTCATTAGGGAAGGTCTGTCAAGAAAGCCAAGGAAATCAAGAAGAGCAAAGACAGCTTGCTGCTAGAGAGGTAGAAAAAGAAGTGGAGACTAGATCATAATGGTTAGTTTTCCTCATTTATTCCAAACTTTCTGTAGCTGGAATCCAGGAAACGGGACACACATTAACCTGTGTTTTAGCTACTTGCACGGCCACTGGTACTTATGACCAGCTCCACAACTAAGAGATATTTGCAGCAGACATTACAATATTTTCTCTCAGCAGGTTGTGTAATAATATTAACAATTACTTATGAAAATGTGTTAGTCATCAGAAAGAAGACTGTTTCCACTTTAAAGGCACTTGGAAATTGGATCTGCCCTTTTGTTTACACCTGTAAAAACATGTAGAAGTGGTGAATTCTTCCTCATTTGTTGTTTTTAAATGAAAAGAAGCTAGCCCTCTAAAAGACGTGCCATAGATTTGTAGGCATTCTATGGGCAGATGCAAGAGACCTCAGCAAAAAAGTTCATAGAACTGGCCTTTTTGACTTCGGAGACGATCAGTCCCTTAATTTGATTAGTTTAAGGCTGATCTTCAGTGAAATAAACTGAATAGCATATTTGGATTTTGTATTCTAAATTATATTAACATTGGAACTTGCCAAATGGAATATTTTATGTTCCTTCTCTCTGTGATGTTTTCTGCCAAGAATTTTTAGCTATCAGTTTAGAATTTGCAGCATTCATTATTATTTCACATGCTTACAAAACTATTTGCTTTTAACTCCTTTTATATGTAGGGTTACTGGATCAATAGATTGCATCAAGCAGCAGAATTGTATTTACTGCAAATTGTGGAAGAAAACTCTTAAGTTGGTATTGTCACGTTCTGTGACAGAGGAGAGATCAAAACTCATGTGCGCCAGATAGTCAGCGACGATGCACAGAAACAGCTTGCTTCGTACCTACCCACAGCTCCAGGGAGGGAGAGAGCAAACGTTTGCAGAGACCTGCAGCTGGCGTATGAGGTGAGGCTTTGTGTGTGCTGCTTCTGTTTGCACATCTTGGGTAGATGGTTTGTTTTTTCAGTTATGAGGACTTTGTCTAGGCTGCATCAAGTGTTTTCTACTGATTGTTACATAGTTTTTGAAAAGAACTCTTGTGGTTTTCCTGTGAAACTATTATGTATCATCTAGTAATAATTAAAATGTAATAGTCAAACTCTTTTTAAAATAACGTGATTGTTGCAATAAGCTTAATAATGATAGATGTATTTAAAACTATCATGTTATATATTTTTAAACTTTGCAACTTTAGCAATTCCAAATTTTATGAGCTATATAAGCTTTATCTTCTACTGTTTTTCCATTTTGTTTTCTAAATTATTTTTAAAATTGAGGCTGGCACACTCAGCATTTCTGCTGTCTTTGATTAAGCAAGATTTTGTTTGCTAACTTCAACTTACGTTTCTCTAAAATCGCATTTCTTTTTGATCTTATTTTGCAGTATAAATTCATTAACATGCTCTAAATATTGCATCTTTAAGCCCGGTATATTAAGGGGAAATTTTCCCTGCTTCAGTTTACCTCTGCCTGCTGAGTACTGCAACAGCTCAGCAAATGCATCATGTGAAATGTATTCATCCTGCCGCCAGGATGGGTCACCACTTCTCTGAATTTTGTCAGAGAGATGAAGCAGAAATCTGGGAGCAGCAATGTTTTTCCTTGTGTGATTTTAATTGACTTTCTGCATTCTGGAGCCTGTAGTCTCAGCCTTCTGCTAGGAGGATTAATATCTGCATAAATACACCCGAGCGAAGGGGAAGTAAAGGGGTTGTTCACTGCATGGCTCCCTGTCACGTACACACTTGCAGCATATTCTTATTTTAGTCCTGTTATTTCTATACCTTACTGTGATATAAAACTTTCACAGTATTCATTCTGATACAATTTCTTTAAAGAAAGTGTCAAAATTAATTACAATGTAGATTATATGATATTTATTGCTTCTGCTAATGCTTGTTCTTCTACCATCAGGTCATTAGGAAGAAGGAAATCTGTATGGATCTGAAATTATATTGGTGACAGGTGGACAAGACAACAGTATGAGCAGGTGTTTTTCTGAAACAATTAACAGTGGATCAATTATCCATACCATTACTGTTGGGCCCTCAGCTGCTAAGGAAATCGAACACTTCTCCAAAGAGACAGGTAAGTATAGGAACACACCATGACTCCGATCCTGAACACATTCAATTCAGATATGTCTAGTAAAGCTTGGCATATGTATAAATGCATGTGAAATTGAGAACATGGCAACACATTTCTGTTTGGAACAATCTCAGGCAGGAAGATTCAGACACATAATTTCTTTCCCAGAAAATACCAAAGAAAAGTGGCCTTACTGTGACTTGGAGTAAGGTTCATTATGAAGTCCCTGCTTCCACTCAAAGGTGTTAGCAGAGCCACAGATCTAAACAGAGATTGAAAGCCAATGGTATGGGCAACTGGATTAAACATGAAAGGTCTAGGTTTCAGTTTTTAATAGGTATTAGCGTGTAGTAACATTAATGAAAATTTTATTTAAGTTATAAATAATTATAACAGGAGACACTGAATAAAGAATGCAGCTTTTATTCTTGCACATAGGTATTTATAAAAAGCTGTCCCTGAGTATGTGTGTTGAAAATGGTCTTCATTCACGCAGGTGATCTTGACAGATCTTCAGCTTGATAAATTGTGCTACTTGTTTAAAAATGCAGTATTGTATCTGCAACATGATATTTTCTTAAAGCAATGTAAATTATTTCAAAGAAAGTAATTTAAGAGTAGTAAACTCACTACTGAGAGAGAGTAAACTCAAGTGATTCCGATTCAAGAGGCATTTTGAAGCTGCTGGGAAAACACTGATGAAGAAGATGGTTAGAGTCCACAGGTAAGGGAGGTGGCTGTCCTCCCTCCCTGACACCACTGCCAGTTCTATGGTGACCCATGGTACATCTCCTGAATCTGATGTAGCTCTTGTGTCATGTATAATATGTAATAGCTAAATTTGTAGTCAACTGTGCTGTTTCAGGAGGGTTGAAATATTTTGTCCCAGAAAGACTGGACTTCAATGACTTACTGGATGTTTTCACTGGAATTTTGTCCAGAAGTGGAGATGCTTTCAATCAATCTGTTCAGGTTTGTCTTATAAGCCCAGTTAATATTTCTGCTTCCTGGTCTTTTAGATAAAATCAAAATGTAGTAAATTTATCTAGGTGTCCTGCTCCCTCTTTCCAGGTGACCACTTCTCCAGCCTAGCATATAGTCCTCTGTTTCCAGGTTGAGCAATGTTGAGAGACAATACAGTTGTTTTTACTCTAATTCCTTTTGTATAATCTGTAAAACTGTAGAAAGTTCCCTCAAATTCTACGGCATGCTCGAATATACCAAACTTTCTCTCTGCTGTTTGCAGAGAGAATTATCACCACAAGCAAGGCACAGAATGTCATCTGGCAATTTGATCCTCCAAGGAAGTCATGAGGACAAAGTTCTGTCTCCATCAGGAGTTGTATTTATTGCTATTTTTTTTTCCTCATGGAAGAGCATGGAGATGGGACTTTAAATTCATAAATCAGTCTTCTTCAGGATCATGATCTTTAACAGCAGCATTGCTTTTTGACTGGGAAAGTAGTAATATCCCACATAGGCTGTGTATTTCTGGAATTCCATCCAGTAGAAATGTTACATTAAAAGAAGGCCATTGGGCCTAATTTTTCTGTCATTTCCATGATTCAATGGAGCTGTCACTAAATTCTACTATTATGTAATTGAAGGGGAGAATAAAGTTCCCAGTTACTATAAAAAAATAATATTAGTATGTATTTTCATTTCTTTTCAAATCTATCAGATCTGATATTTAAAGTGGTAGAATAAGTCCTTCTTTGTAAGAATATATGATTTTCAGAACTGACAGAATAATTTTGTTCCTTTTGGTAGATCGAAAGTGCTAGTGAAAGTATTGGAGGGTACAAGCAACTCAGGAAGACAGTGACTATTGATAGCACCATGGGAAGAGAAACCTTTGTAGCCACAAGGCAAGCTGCTGAGCCACCAGAGATCACCCTGGTTGATTCCAACAGGAAAAGCTACACCAGCAAGGACTTTGATTCAGTTTTCCATGTAACTTGTCTCCAGATTCCAGGAACTGCAGAGGTACGATTGATGTTCTCTTTTTGCCTTTTAACAATGGGAGGAACATCCTGACTCTACATCACTTCCATTCTATTAAAGTTAAGTTAAGTAAAATCATTTAACATCATGAGATAGAATTACTCTACTACACTATGTTAGCGTGACTGCTGTTGTGTCTGTGCCAAACAGAGGTATCTGCTGTTCAAGAGCACTTCCTGAAGGTTTTATCTGTATTACTTTACAGTTGATTTACAACTTAACTGCAAATTTCTGAATACTATCAGCAGCCAGTAGCTGAATCATTAATTTTCTAATCATTAGATAACATTACAAGGGTGGTTTTTTTTACTTTAAAACTCTGTTTAAAATTACTGTATTGTATATAGAAACTTCTTTCCGTCATAAAACTTCTGAAGACTTTTTTTTTCATAAAAATTAATCCTTAATCTCTAATGTTTGTGGTCTCACATGGGATGGTTGCCAAACTGTCAGAAGACAATTGGAAAACACTTCTTCATTCTGGGTTGCATTGATGAGTGTTCCCACTGACAGAAACAAAGCTACTCGAAGGGTGTTACTTAGTCTAAGTAGGCTGTCAGAATTTAAATAAGCACAAATTAAATTATTTAAAATAGAGTTATTTCATTTGAAAATATTTGGTTGGTTTTTTTCAGACGGGGGACTGGACATACACACTGACAAATGTTCACCTGGCTCCTCAATTTCTAACAATGACAGCAATTTCTCGAGCAGCAAATTCTAGTATACCTGCCGTGGCTGTGAAAGCCCATATGAGTAAAGATACAAATTACTATCCCAGTGCAGTGGTTGTCTATGTACAGGTTAGTCAAGGCTTTTCCCCTTTTCTTGGAGCAAGTGTGACTGCCATCATCAGTCCAGAGAATGGAGATCCCCTTTCCTTAGAACTTCTGGACAATGGAGCAGGTAACAAGACTTTAGGAATATAATAAATTCAGAAATATCTAGAAAATGAAATTAAAGGGCTCCCCTAAGTACTATTTTCACTGAATACTATATAATACAATGCACTAAGACAGAGTTGCCAAGGTTCTGTGGTAACACAGACAAGTGCAGCTGACCTTGTTGGTGTTGTTTCTAGATAAGCTTGCACTCAGAAAAGCATTTATGTGTATAAATGAAATGCACAGACACATTCCAATAATCAGAATTGTGCTGTATGCATTAGTTATCAGCTGTCATTCAAGCTGGTCAAATTGACCACATTGCACATCGGAAGATGAGGTTTTAAAGCTCAATAACTTCAAAAGCTGTTAGCAGGGTGAAGTGTGAGCACTTCCAGGCAGAAATTGCAGGCTCTATGCTTTACTCCCTCTTACAGTTGTCAAGCAAAGGTGTGAATATCCAAAGGAGTTTGGATATAGTTGCATTTTAACTCATGCATTTGCTTTGCAGAATGTTTGATGTTAATTTATGTCACTTTTCTATCTAGGTTCTGACATTGCTAAGAATGATGGCATCTATTCAAAGTACTTATTTTCTTTCCCTGGGAACGGCAGATACAGCCTGAAAATTCATGTCCAAGCTAACAGGACTATTGTGCCACAAATTGCAATGACAGGGAGTCATGCCATGTATATACCAGGTTATGTAGAAAATGGTAAGGTGAAGTAATGTAGAGAAAATGATGTAGCTATCTATTCCAGCACCTGAATACATCACATCCCTTCACAAATACTAAAAGTAGGCATTAGAACAACGACAGCCCAGCTAAGAGTGGTTTAGTTACAAATGCTTTAACAGAAAAAGAGTCTGTATGCCCCAGAAAAATACTGCAGAAGTGCAAACCACTATAATGGGGCAGTATCTATATCATATAGATAGACAGGATTTGTGTCTTCCTTGTGAAAAGACTAACTATAGGTTTATTAAGTAGAGGACTATATTTAGTCATCTTAAATTAAGAACTGTTAGAGTATTAGGAAATTAAACTCTCCTATAATTATTTTATAACAAGCAACAGTTACTTCAATTTCATATTAGCTTTCTTACTAATTAGCACTCTTGAAACTGTGAGGAAATAGATACTGCACTAGAAATGACTGTACTTAATTGAGGTTAATGGATTTTTCAGATTTAAAACAGTATAAATGAGGTAAAGTTCAGGTCACTTGCAGAGTACAATAATACGTTAAATAGTTAAGACTGATGAGCATTTTTAATGCTGTAAGTAAACTCAAGATGAACCCATCAAGACCTCCAGCTATTAAAAATGATATTCAGGTTAGAAGAGGAGGTTTCCATAGAACAGCTGTGGGAGGCTCTTTCATAATATCTGCAGTTCCAATGGGATCTTATGCTGATGTGTTTCCACCATGTAAAATTATTGATCTTGATGCCAGAATAGAAGATGATAAGGTCATTCTATCATGGACTGCACCAGGAAATGATTTTGACAAAGGCCAAGGCATGTTTTTTGGCTTGCTAGCCTGCTTCCTGCCCAAACTGAAAGGTCTGTAATGGAGTTTAGTCTCACTGAAACCAGTGGGAATTTTGATATAAACTATGGTGGTTCCAGGGCTTTATTCTTGCTCTGCTCTTGCAAAGATTTTAAATGGAATTAGCCAGTAAGCTTTTTGAAAGAGTTTCAACGGGAGGCTCACTTTTACTAAGTTGTGGTATATTTTGCTACTCATGAAAGGTAGACATCTACTCTGTGAATGTAAAGAAAAAGTAGAAATAAACATCAAATTTGAACAAGTAGGAATTTTACTTCACTTACTGTTAGGTCAAAGTCAGTGAAGTCAGAAATACTGACAGACTTCAGTGTGGACTCATGGTGACTGCAGTCATGTCTTCATTTCAATGCTGTGCTGTGAAAAAGTCAATCATTCAAGCACTCAGTTTAGTTAGCAAGTTTTGCAGACCTATCCACCATGCTGCATTAATTTTCATGGTGCTGACCTGACTTATGAAGATGATACTAAGTAGTACTTTGAAAGTGTTTTGAAAAGACGATATTTTGAAAGAGATCAGAAGTTTGAATGATAGCTAACACAGATGACAATATCTTTTAGTATTTGTATTTTCAGCTGCAAGTTATGAAATCAGAACAAGTGAGACTCCTCTGGAACTAAGGGACAGCTTCTATAATACTACTTTTGTGAATACTTCAGCTCTATCACCTCAGCATGCTGGCTGCAAAGAAATCTTTGCATTTAAACCAGAAGCTTTTACAACCTCAAACATAACCATAACCTATGTTGCGATACGTGCCATTGATGATGTTTTTCTTCACTCTGAGCTATCTAATATTGCAAAAGCAGTATGTTTATTCCCCCAGTGGTGTATCCCACTTCTAATATGGAGTTTAGTGTTTCAACAAAATTGTTACTAGTCGTTAGATTATTAACAGTAGTGTGTTTTACAGTAAGTACAACCCTTTGTTTAGTAAAGAAAAAGAAGAAAAAGTCTTTCAGAAAATGCAGCTAAGTTGCTTTAATGTAAAGTGCAAGCCTGTCAGAGCTCCAGATATTTTAAAATATTTGTTTAACTGCTTTGACTTGCAAAGGTAGATATTGTACAGGAAATAGAGTAAACAAGTAATCGCATTCCAGATATTATGAAGGCACATTGATTTAATAGCCATATCATATTGTCTATGAATTTTATAACAGAAGGGTGAGTTACAGTAAAACAAGTCATATGTTGATAGCTTGTACTGCAGAGATATAATATCTGTGTACGAACTTAAACATGTGCTGTGCAATGTCATAGCCTATTCTTACTATGTGGTGAAAAAGTTGTAATTAAATTGGGAGAGATACCGAAGATAGTGTGCCTTATTTAAAAACAAAAAAGAGGGAAAGCAAAACAAAGCAGTATGAGTTCCTGTCGTTCCTGTTTGTGCTTCTGTAAGCACACCTGCAATTCAGCTTCCAGGTGTGGTGGGGAATTCCAGAGGAAGAAGGAACTGCGATCACAGGCTAAGGACACATAATTGAGAAACTTCAGTGTTGAGGCAGAAATAACCTTTGTCCTGACTCTACAGAAGGCAAAAGAATGTTTACTGGAAACTACACCAGACGAGGGAAGGAGCACAGTGGCACACACAGAGCCTGGCTGGGGCATTCTCTGCTTTCAGCTGTCTGAAGTGTCACATTAAGGACACTTGGGGGGAAAACTGTGCAGTGTACAAGTGTTTCCAGTATGTTACTCTCTTCTGCTAATCACTTGTATCCTTAAACATCAAACAAAGGTAGAAAATGGCTTTCCACCACAGAGCTGAATCTCTTGGTTATTAGCTGCAACTAGAAAGAAACAGTTTCATTAGAATTGGGTTTGCCCTGCTGTTGCTACTCTGCTTGGGTTTAGAAGGCTGAAAAGTGTGGATTAACAACCCTTTGGGTTGCTTTGAGTTTCCTATGTCCTTCGAGGAACTCTTTTGCTCCTATAAACACATTAAGATTTTTCTTTTATTTTTAGCTATGTCAATGTATATGTATATGCGTGTGTGTGTGTGTATGCACACGTACATGTGCATGCAATGTGTGGGGTTGCATTTTTTCCCATAATGCAAAATCACAAATGTAATGATTATCTTGCTGTAAAGCCATGTGTAAAGATAAGGCAGTGCAATGTTTTATAGCCGGAGCCTGGGTCAATTTGCACTCCGCTACCTGAGAGAAAAAGAATCAAGGAAACTTCTGGAACATCTTTATGTTGAGTCAAATTTGCATTGTTTCCTTGAAATGAATTGGATACTGAATTAAATACAACAAAGTCAACCAGATTTTATGTTGCTAAAAGGATCTTTTCCTCAAAGAATACAGAAGTGTACAGAGCATTTCAGAGCAAACTTCAAGAGTTTGTGTCACATATTGCTAAAATTTGACATTTACATGTCATTGCCACCACCTCCTTATTGCACCTCTGTGAGGTGGCAGCTGCTGCTGCTGCACCCCAAGAGGAGCCAATTTTGTAGCAGCTGCAGCTGGAAATAAACAGGCTCTGCTGAGAAGCAGCCTATGGCAGAAGTGGGATTGCTGTTTGGTGCTTTAGCTCTTCAGTAATAACACAGATCAGAAAAAGCAAAAGCACAGAAGGCAAAGGAAAGGAAAGGACAGGGAAGGGAGTTTCTGACAGGAGGGAGCCTTGTCACGAACTCTCCAGAGTGAAGAACTGAGAGTTCTTCTGAGAGCTCTCTTGAGTTCTCTCTCATTGAGTTCTCTAAGTGAGATCTTTGTCTGCGAAAGAGACAGGATTGTATAAAGGCGATAAGCATGAAGCCACCAGAGCTAGACAGCACTCTTACTTGTTCCTGATCCTCGTGGAGTGGTGAATTAGGGAAGTGGTGGATTTTTACTTTTAGCAGAGTCCAGATACCCCATGTATCTGGAGGCTTAAAGAGTTCCTGTTCCAATGTAGGAGGTGAAGTAAATAATGCTATGTTATTTGGTGAATGTAGGATTGGTAATAGGTAAGATGGAAAAAAGAACAGAAAAAGAAGGGATGACCCAGGGTGGCAATTCAGTGGGGGCCTGGTCTTACAGAAGTTGGCATTGCAGCCAGGACAGGCCCTGCTCCCTTGCCTGTAGCTGCACGGCCACTGCCTTCCTTCAGCTGCCACAAAGTGACCTTCGTAAATCAGATCACTTCCCAGATTCAGCTGAAACCTCTTTTGTGTTTCCAGCACAAGATACCGAAAACAGTCCAGTGTTACTTTGGCTCACGTTCCTTTGTGAAAACCCACCCTCAGAAGAGGGTGAAATGTTATGGATTGCTTAGGTGACTGTCTTCTGCCCTTTGAAACCATTTCACCTTCTCATTGTTTGAACCAGGGAAGGAGGAGAAAGAGGCGTCACCAAAAAAAAAGAAAAAGAAGGAAGAAAAGAAATATGCTTTTGCCTTGATCAAGTTAAGAGACAGGGATAAAACAAGCATAAGGTTTGTAATGGTCAAAATCCAATGAGCAAACAGAAACAAACAAATGAACAAACAAAACCCCAACAACAAGAACAAAACCAACACCCAAGCAGGAACAGAAAGCAAGGCGTAAGAAACCAGCATAACAGAAAGAAATAATTCTTTGGCTTCGTTTAGCCATACAGTGCCTGGCTTCATTTACTATACTGCAATATAATTGTTTTGACAATGGAGCAATGACAGTAACTGTTAACTGCTTACTCCATGATGAAAGAAAATCCTGAAACTGAAATGCTTTTTACATGTCAAATACAAGTTTTATTCTTCTGCATATGATAGCAGAATAGAACTCTAATGGAGTGACAGGTCCAAGCTGCGAAGGTAGTTGTGAGAGGCCACAGGACAGTATTTGTCCACCACATCCTGCCTCTAAGCAAGTGCATGTTTTCCTGCCAGGATCTTTCAACAGATATCTCTTGAAGGTGAGTAATCAAGACAATGCAAGACTTGTCATGTCATCTTTTTTCATCTTTTTGGTATGTGGCAGAACTTAGAGGAGTGAGCAAGTGCAAAAGTATTTGAAGAGTTCTGCCTTCCTTTGTGGGCTGTTCCTGGAGCACAGTGATGACTGCTGTTCTGAAGAAATGAAAGAAAACAATAGCAAAACTGGATTTTCCTGTAAAGGCTTCAGGAAGCAGTCTTTCAATCTAAGACTGGAGATACTTTCCACTCATTCATGTCAGTGCTGCCAAATACTCCATAGGTTATAAAAAGGTATATGGCTCGACATACCAGGTCATTTCCAACTACATGTACAATCTAGGATGTTTCCTGATCTACCATCCCTTGTTCTTGCTTGGCTTGGGCTTAATGAAAGAGGTGAAGGTGTTTACAACTGAATGTTACAGGAACAATTTTCTTCAGGAAGTAAACCAGCTCAACCAGATGGTTAAGTTTAGGAAGTGATTTGAAGCAACCTGATATTACAAATCTCTAGAACCCAAATAAAGCCAGTTAGAAGTGCCAATAAAAAGAAAGAGATGGCAAGTTAGGAAGAGATGGGAAAACATGTTGGGGCACAGGAAGAACAATTTGGCTGTTTTCCCAGAAGTCTGATCCAAGGTTTCTTCGGTGCACCAAATCAGACTTGATCTTGGCAGTCTGGCAGTTAAAGGCTGGGGAGGGTGCTGGGGGGAGAGGATGCGAGATGACTGCAGATAAAGGTGGCTATAGGCTGGTCAGGGCATTACAGTCTGTTGGTGCATTCAGGATACTGATAAAAGATGTAATAAAGAGAGCAATTTAGTAATTATATAAAAAGCACTCATAAAAAGTAATGAGAGTATAAAAGGAAGCCTGTGAAAGAACCACTACTGTATTATCCCACCTTAAAGGGGAGAAGTGGAAAAAAACAGCCCAGGCAGAAAAAAGGGAAACTGTGGAGTCTGCTTCTGGGATGTTCCTCACGGTAAAAACACCTTTGATATCAGAGTAGCTTTGCAATGCCGTTGTACCGTCTCATGTTCCAGCCTGCATAAGTTTGTTGACCTTTGGAGCTGCATGTAGTAGAACTAAGCAGATGTCCTGTGAAAGAACTGCTAATTCCTCTGTTATTGCAGTAATATTAAAGACCCCGGCTGGATTAAGAGTATATGGCAAGAAAAGTTACAGCCTAGTACACTAAATCCAAGGGTCAAACTAAACCCAAAGGTCACAATAAATCTAAGACAAAAAGCTGTCAAAGACTGAGTCATGCACAATTTCCGATTCTAACTGCATGGCACAGCCAAATACATACACTTAACCCACTTGACATCTCAAAACATATTAACTGCTGACTTCCCTGTGTCATAATTCCTCACTGCTGTAAAAGTTAAGTGAAAAAGCTTTGCTAACCAGTAGCATAGAGAAGGTGTTTAAAAAGGAGTTGTTACTGTTCCCAAGGCTTCAGTACTGCTGAAAGCAAACAAAACAACCCAGGTTTTGCTTAAATGCCTCCTCAGTTTGGAAGGGAAGTGAAGGTAGGAATTAGAGAGAATGACACACTGAATAAGCGAATAACAATTAATATGATTTAGAAACTGGCAAAGCAGAAAGTTGATGAGGGACTACAATATCAGGGAAAAACACTGCTGGCAGCAAAAACAAGTACATCAGAAAGAGCAAGAAAAGGTTTATGCAAGAATAAGGCAAATGACAGATACAGTAAAAGTATTATTCGTTAAAAAATAAAAAGCTAATTATTCTATTCAATGTTTGAGAAAAAAGTAGTATGATGTCATTTCATCCCATGACAATCAGGAGCTATTTGTTGATCCACTAGGAAAACAGGTGGAAATAAATCTTCAGGCAGAAGTATTTTTAAATGAAAGTGTCTGGATAAATTTTGCACAGTAGTTATTAAGAATTGTATAAGAACTTAGCAGCAGTTTACTCTCCTGACTATTAAGGACTCTTACAATATCATCAAGAAGAAATAATACTTTTATAAAAGGCAGAGGGGATGACCTGAAAAATTATTGGAAAATCTTACCATCCATTCCAAAAATAATTGAAAAGATGATACAGAAATCAATCAAGTAATGAACTGAAGGATGAAAATATTATCAAATATGACATTTATTCCATTTTTCTTATTTCTTTTTATACAGTTATGACCTTTACTAAAGATACAGCTATATCATGAAATATCTGTGACACTGTGACAGTGCAATTTAAGATACAGCAATCTGCTGGATTAACCAAGCACCTCATTAACATATTAGGAACTACCTAGCTGAAGACTCAACAAGCAGCTGGTAGAGAATCATCACCTCACAGACATTTCTCGAATCACTGCAAATCAGTGATAGGCATGATGCTACTAAATATTTAACAAGGAATTGGAATGAAATATAAGGTCACTTCTGGACAAATTTCTTAGCGTATAAAGTGGGAAATGCCAAGGAGGGTTAGGACAGCCACATGGAGTAATCTGGCTTGCTTGACAAACTGTTCCCACTGCAGAAAAAACACATTTTAATCCAAATGTGATGATTATTCACCTAAAGACAAACAATGCCAGTCATTTAAAAGGGGCAATATTACAAACCAAGTAATATCTACAGTGTTTATCTGCACTTTTTCTTTCTCACTGATCTAATTTTGCTTTGCCTATTGTTTCAATTCCATCTTACATAATTAGTGCGCCAGTAGAAATATTTTTCAGGAAATTCAAAAGAGCTTTGTTTGTATGATTACTTCTTACTCAGAAAATGTCCTTAACTACATTTGACATAAAATAAATAATAGAGCATAGATCACCTGAAAAGGCATAAGGAAGTAAAATGTATTTTTTAGGTGACAATAAAATGCAAGCATTTCTTCCTGAAATTAATGTGCAACTTAACACAACCAACTTATCCAATCACTTTTCACTGTACTTGCATAGATCAGTCTTATTACAAAATGTTACACCCCTTTTGGCACCAAAGGCATTTGTATAAATAAGGCTGATAACCCATTTCTTTTCTAACCATAAATGTGGGGACAGGGACAAATAATGTGGGTGTTTAGGAGTCTGATATTTTTGCTGTCTTTTCAGCTCCTGCATATGGCAAAAGCTTCCACGGTGTGGCTAAATGAGAGTGGCTATGAGGATTTGGTTGTTGCAATTAATCCCAGCGTGCCAGAAGATGCCAACATCATCCTGAACACAAAGGTAAGAACGTCTCCATTTCCATGCATTGATTCTCAGCAGTTGAGAACACCTTGACTTTTTCTGCTTGGAAATCCATTTAGGTGCCTTGATGGATCAACTCCCCTAGAGTGGGGTGTTGGTCAGGTTCCAAAGCAACAAAACTATTTCTGCAAAGTAAAGTCATTTTAGAGAAAACCTGCTGAACATGACACTTACTCTGACAAACACTCCAGCTTCTGCAGTATCTCTAATGCCTTGTGTACCCTGATGTAGGATTATCACCATCCCATGTCAGTTCTAAGATCAAGCACAAAGGATGCCATCCTTTGGTCAGCCATAAAGTTTATAACATTTCCAGACTTCTTTCCTCTAATAAGAACAGGTTTACATGAAGCAAAAGAGGATGCGATAGTTTACTTGTTACAGTCAGTGACTGACTGTCCTTTTATTTAACAATGAATAGAGTTTAGATCACTCCATTTTCATTGACAAGCCACTGAGCGTTTTTTAGGATAGAAGTGTACAAGTGACAGTTACTGTTGGTGTAAGATATCTACCACCTGATAAATTATCAGTGTAGCTGGCCTTATGAGAACTTGCTCTTACACCATTCCTTTAGTTCCCCTGAACCAGTTAAAATATTCAGTTCTGTCTGCAGAGCATGCAACGGGTGGCATGGGGACAGATGAAGCATCATGTCTCATTACTGCTCAACTTGTCATGGGGTTAGCACTCACTATCGCTCTTAGTCTTGGCAAACTGAATGTCTACAAGAAATCTCCTTTAGCTTAATTTTGTGTGCATGTAACATGGACATTTGATAGCACTCACTGTCAGGCCAGTATTAATTTAAGGGTAAAAGTCTTGTATTCAGTAATTTTTATCTCATATGAAGGCTAGCGTGTGAATTTTATCACTCTCTCTCATTAAGAGGAGGATTACAGAACTGCTGAGAGATTCCAAGAACGACTTAGGTCTTGGCTTCTTCATTCCTTCTTTTCTTGGTGAAAAATGTAGTACTTTCTGAGTTTTAAGTACTTAGTTCTGCTTTAGTTCTGCTTTATCCTACTGTTGTTTCTTGGTAAGGCTAAATTATTCATTGCATGTACAAACTTTAAATAGTAACATTGATATTAATATTTTATTTTCTTTCACTCCCTAGAGAATGATTCAAGATGCTTCTAATTACTTGTTTGAAGCTACAAGACATCGATTTTTCTTCAAGTCTGTAAAAATTATAATTCCTAAAACATGGAAGAAAAACAGCAGCTATTCAAGATTAAAAACAGAATCATATAACAAGGTATGATTTAGAGAGCTATTTATGATTAGAACCACAAGGAAAAGCAAGACTGACAAGGCTACATTATGAATCATAGCAAAATGTAGAACAAATCTTGGAAGTGCTCACGTAAAAGGAGAGTTAGTGGTAGTGTTGGTAGGATAAAAATAATTGCAAGACTGAGTTTATTGAAGAAGAATCACTTAACCCTTCTCTACACCCATGTTATGTATGCTGTTCGTCTTACTGTTTCAGGCAGATGTCATCATAGCAGAGCCTTTTTTGAAACATGGAGATGATCCCTATACCTTGCAGTATGGAGGATGTACAGAGAAAGGACGGTACATCCATTTCACACCTAACTTCCTGTTAAATAACAATTTGATTAAAGTTTATGGAGAAAGAGGTAATACTGCTATTTAATTTGACTGCCTATTTTATTGTTAATATGAAATGGCCAAGATTTTTCAAAGTGATTAGTGATCTTGGGTATTCTATTTTGCTTGCCAAAATGAAAAAACTTGGAAGAGAGACACATTTTACAGAAGTAGTAAATACCTTTAAAATGTCTGAAGCTAAATATTCTAACAGTGGATCCAGAAGTTGTTACACTTTTTGAAAACCTTACTCTTCTGCATTTAACAACTGCCATTAGCAGTAGCCTTCCTTTTATGAGCATTTACCAAGAAAAATGTCCAGTGTTCATGTATCTGATTTTGTACTATTGTGTCAAAAATGTAGAGGTTTGCTGCCCTATGGGACAGAAACCTCACCCAAAAAAAAAAAAAATTCCTCATGAGATTTTTGCCAGCTTGGAAAAAAATGTCTCTAGAATAGTTCCTGCATTTCTGAAAGTCCAATATGAATAACAGCTGCAGTCCTGGTTACTAAATTGATGCCCTCCTAGTAGATGACTGATGCCCTCCAGAGGCACCTTGACAGACTTGAGAGGTGGGCCCATGTGAGCCTCATGAAGTTCAACAAGGCCAAGTATGAGGTCCTGCACCTGGGTTGGGGCAATCCCAAACATGCATACAGGCTGGGCAATGAGTGGATTGAGAGGAGCCCTGTTGTGAAGGGCCTGGGGACACTGGTGGATGAAAAACTGACTACGAGCCAGCAACGTGCACTTGCAGCCCAGAAAGGCAGTGGTATCCTGGGCTGCATCACAGGAAGTGTGGCTGGCAGGTTGAGGGAAGCGATTCTCCTCCTCTCCTCTGCTCGTGAGACCCCACCTGGAGTACCGTGTTCAGCTGTGGGGCCCCCAGCATGAGAAAGACATTGCCCCTGAGGGGGTCCAGAGGAGGGCCACAAAGATGATCAGAGGGCTGGAGCACCTCTCCTGTGAAGCCAGGCTGAGAGAATTGGGATTGCTCAGCCTGGAGAAGAGAAGATTCCAGGGAGATCTTACAGTGGCCTTCCAGTACCTAAAGGGGGTCTACAGGAAAGATGGGAAGGTACTTTTTATTCAGGAGTGCAGTGATAGGACAACGGGTAACTGCGTTAAACTAAGAGAGGGTAGATTTAGATTAGACATTAGAAGAAATTCATAGAAGAAATTCTTTACTGTGAGGGTGGTGAGGCACTGGAACAGGTTGCCCAGAGAAGCTGTGGATGCCCCATCCCAGGAGGTGTTCAAGGCCAGGTTGGATGGGGCTTTGGGCAACCTGGTCTAGTGGGAGGTGTCCCTGCCCATGGCAGGACGGTTGGAACTAGATGAGCTTTAAGGTCCCTTCCAACCCAACCCATGCTATGACTCTATGATTTTTACCTCAAGGAAAAATCATTTTCCCTATTGCTTAACTATTTCACAATTTTCTTGTATTACCTGAGATAAGAATGATTTGAGTTTGTTAAAATTATCAAGCAAAATGCTAGGTAGGTTTTAAACAGTTGCATTTTGACTGTGCACATATTACTTCTTTTCAACAGGTAGAGTTTTTGTCCACGAGTGGGCTCACCTTCGGTGGGGGGTGTTTGACGAATATAATAGCAACGCACCCTTTTATGTGTCTAGAAATTCTGAAAAAGCAAGTGTTGAAGCAACAAGGTATCATTTTTCATATTTATGCTTTTAAATTACACTCTTTTAAACATTTCAATAATGGTTTCAATATTCTTATCGACTGTGCTAAGTTTGTACTTTGCAGAGTCTCTGTGATCTGTTCATATGATTAAAACATGCTTATTCAGCATTGTCAATTGCGTGCTGTGACCCAGAAAGCAACAACTGACTTCGGTGCTATTTTGTAACAAGTTCTACAGATCAGGCTGGATAATCTTTTGCTATGAGTGCAACCGTAGACCTAGTTACTATTTGTTATGTACATATTCAAGATAATTTTATTAAATAGCAGTTATCAACAACACTGAAATTCTCTATTCTAACCTCTGATTTTAACCAGCTTCTGCAAAGACAGACACTAACTGAATGGGCATAGAGAGTTAGCTGAAGCCTTCCTTCTTTTCTAGGTCAGGCATACCAATACAGTCTATTGCACTGCAATTACGAGCAGAATGACTTTCGTGCATAGCCTATAAACATCACAAGAAATTTATTAACTCATCAACAAAAGACCACAAGTGTTTTATGATTATAACCCCTTCTAGATTAGTTTGAGGACGCTACCAGGCATGCAGACTGTCTACCTGTGTGCTTGTGTGGTGTCTAGTACAGTGCTGTGCCAATGGCAATTTGTCTTTGGGCAGTAAAAATTCAAATAAATAACCTGCTATGGACTATGCATGGGTTCTTAACCAGCCCTGCTTATCTTCTCTTCCCCTAGGTGTTCAGCTGGTGTCACTGGTACACCTGTGTTCCAAAGCTGCAGTGGAGACAAGTGTGAGATAAGAAGCTGCAAATATGATGGTCAGCTATATGAAGCTGGATGTGTGTTTGTACCAGATTTAAATCAAAATAATACATCTTCTATTATGTATATGCAATACTTACCTTCTGTAAGTATTACTAGACCTTTCTGGATTGAGCGTTAAGTAATATTTGGGGTCTAGTCAATTAATGATCAGTTAGGTTACTTTGATTAACTTTTGTCTATTTCAAAGAATGTGGATGATGCTATCAGTTCTAAAAAAATCTGTTCAAAAGGGAAGACAAAGCAGCTAGTGGAATTGATCTGACAGATGTTTCACTTCAACAAGGGTGAAGTGTACTGAAACTTCAGCAACCTTCTTGCTCCTTGTTTGGAAAATGAGGTCAACAGGCATAAAAGTGAAGTATTCTTGCCAAATGATTTTAAACAAAATTCTTCTATGCCTTTGCCATAAGATAACTGTAAAAGAGCTAGTTAGCTCTATTACACTCCATTGCAGAGCAATCTTATCTCTCTTCTTATCTTCTTCTAAGATCCTGTCTGGCCAGGCACCATGGCACACAGGACGTTTGTTGGAGAAGATGACTTCTATTTGTCCTGTCACCTGCCACAAATTTTGTATTTTATAAGATACTCTTTTATGCTCAAACTATTGGGTTCAGAATTCTTATTAGTTTCAATCTGACTTTTTAGGTGGTTGAATTCTGTGATAAAAACACTCACAATGGTGAGGCTCCAAATATGCAGAATAAGATGTGCAACCACAAAAGCACATGGGAAGTAATAATGGAATCGGATGACTTTCGCAACTCATCTGTTGTACATGGTTCTGCACCCCCCTTTGAGACCACCTTCAGGCTACTGCAGACCCAAGACAGAGCAGTCTCATTAGTACTGGATGTTTCTGGGAGCATGTCATTGGTAAGAATACATATTTTATAAGCAATTTTATACAAAAATTTTAAGAAGCAGGAAAAGTTACAAAAATAAAAATGTTTTCAGTCAATTCAGTCATTAACTATATTATTTTAGGAAAAAAGGGTTACTTTCATTTTTCTTGATAATTTTATTTAGGAATTCCTACAAGAAATTATGAAAAAAACCCTGAGACTTGTAGGCCAGACTTAGTCTTTTGTTGTTGTTGTAAAATCTCCATTTTTTATTGTAAAATCTCCATTTTAAATACTTTCCTTCCTTCATTCCAGACCTAGAATGACAGTGCTGCTTTATTTCTTTCAAGTGTGGCTTTTCACATTGTATTTTCACTATGAATGATCCTAAAATTTTAAAGTAAACATGCAGATTGCAATATATCAATACATTAGATTTTCTTTCCTCATTACAGTAGTTCTCTTTGGAATCAACAGTGTGAGCTGCCATAATGCTATATCATTTTAACAACGCTGAGGTTATATAGGTTATATTTCCTTTTTTTTTTTTCTCCATAAAATTTTGCATAGGTTTATTCTTTCACAGCTTCCAGTGGCAGGAGATGCTAAGCTTGTTTATGGATGCAAGGTTTAGTAAAGGTCCCTGAATATGTGCTTATTTGCATAAAAATCCTTACACTCTTATAAAGCTGTAAATAATGTGATCATCTGTAGAAAGGTGACATAATTATCTGGGTAGGTAAGGCAGATATCTCATAATTTATTAATAGACTTCCAACCTCTAAGCGTACTCCAACAGCTTTTAAAAATCAACCTATACATTCTTTTGATGACATACTGCATTTCTTTATCCATAACTTACCTCTTCCAAGGTTCATCTGTGAGCCGATAACCATTACTCTTTTATTGAAAATATCGCAAGTTCAGAGTTTCATTTCTCACTGGAATTCAAGCCTAAAAATAAGACTGTTCATCTCAAGAAAATAATTCAAAAGGCCTAGCATGTTGAGAAATATTCTTAAATATTTGACAGTCATGCCTTAAACCAAAATATACACGAAGAAGCATAAAGCAGTATATGCTTCAATTCTATAGGTATGGCATACATATAATAATTGTGGGACTCCCCTACAGTGCTCCATTAACAGATCTATTTCCAGATATACCATTCTAGCCCAGACCTGTTCTTGAGAGCCTGATCTTCAGCAAAGATCTGCGATTGCAATAAATTATATGATTTTTATAATACAGATGTCTAACAATCATAGTACATTTCATTAAAGCTGTCAGTAAATAATAATGTAATGCTGAAACAGAATGAAGATAATTACAAAAAAAAAATACTGTAAGAATAGCTAGCTGCAGAGAGAAATGTTTCCAAATGTAACAATTTTTTCAGTAGTTCCTTCAAATATTTGCATTTAACATACTTATTCTTTTACTTTAATTAATATTATTTATATTTCCAAAATACTTAGTATCTAGGCTAACCTACTCCTCAGGCAATATAGGTATTGCTCTTTCACATTGCAACCATGTCATCAAAGCAAAAAAAAAAAAAAAAGAAGTGACAAAAATCTTGATTAAGAATGAAGCCATAACATCAGAAGATGGAGTTTGCCTGGTGACATCTTTCCTGGAAACTGTAGTTTGCTGCACTTTCATGGTACCAGAACATAGTACACATCTCCTGTGTTTTAGAACTGAGCATACATATCTTACCCTGTGGCAGATAGTTTTTAATTCCTATTTAAAATCAACTTTAAAATTACGTTTTGTTCATAGTCAAAGCTTTTCAGAAGAGACTGCATTCTAAGGACATTGTTTTTCTTCACATACAGAGTAAACGCATCAACAACCTCTATAAAGCTGCAGAGGTATTTCTGCTCCAAATTGTTGAAATTGGTTCCTGGGTCGGAATTGTCACATTTCAATCTTCTGCAGACATAAAAAGTTCTTTGGAACAAATAACCAGTGATGCAGTACGTCAAAAACTTGTTCAATATTTGCCTACAAAGGCCAGTGGAGGAACCAATATCTGTGCAGGCGTACAGAAAGGACTGCAGGTAAAGTACAATGTGGAAATATCTCCCAGAGGGTATGGAAAATGAGGAAAAAGCAAAAAACATACCTAATAGCCCACTGAATACGGACTTCCTTTGCAATGGCAGACCTAAAAAAAGATAACATGATTATTGAATCTATCAGGAGAAAATTGGGTACATAAAGTATTTGGATGTGATGTCCTTGATAGAAAAAGGTTATTGAAAAATAAGATCAGATTGCAAAGTGAACTACAAGAATGATCTAAATTTTGGAAAATTGAATTTCTAGTTGGAAACATACAAAGCTTATTCTATTTAGTTTGTGCAAGAGGAAGTTAAGAGATTACTTTAATACACTTCTTGAATGACTTCTAGTGGAAAGAAATATGCAGCACTGCAGTCAAAGCTCTCACTTGGCTGGACAAACTCACAGTCCACATTGCTCGGTGTATACACAGAGGAAAGGCTGGAGACCAACACAACAATGGGCATCATCCTGTATTCATGACATCTTTAAGAATTTTTTTCTAGCAAAATGTGGACTGAGAAAACACCAGAGATCTGGCTAATGAATCACAATGAACACATAGAGTAGATAAGTATTGCCATGGGAAGATGTGCAATAGTAGTATTCTTCATTCCCAGAGCTCACTCGTCATGAATCAAGACCCTAAAATTGTGAAAGCACATAAAAATCATGAGAATGGGAAACAGTGATGGATAGATACTATTATTTGTTTGTCTGTTCTACTTTCTTGGGCTGGCAATGTTTGAAATACCATCAGATGTCACCTAATTCAGAAGCAAAACTGAAAAACAGTAGCAATGTGGAGAAAACGAGAAGACAGACAGAAATTACATAGAGAACAATGAGACTGCTGAGGTAGCTGAGAGTTCAGGGCAGAGAGGAGGGTTGGGACAAGGGGTCAGGATGCAGATGGACATCCAGAGGTGGATGGAACAGCCAAGACAGAGGCTCCCAGTGGGTGATCCCTACCTCTTCCTGCCCACCTTCACTTACCGCAGAGCTCCCCCTGGGACTACGCCTTTCCTTCTACTCTGAAATGTTGCTTGGAGAATAAAGATGAGTAGTTCCAGGTAGTGGACACAAGTTTTTAATACAATGCCCTTAAACATCCATTCCATAAAACAGCGAAGCACAGGCAGGCAGAGTGCTTCTAACATCTTCAACTGGGGACAGATGCCTTCCCTAGGAAAATATATAGGAAAGGAAAGGAAAGGAAAGGAAAGGAAAGGAAAGGAAAGGAAAGGAAAGGAAAGGAGAAAAGAAAAAAGAAAAGAGAAAATAGTTCAGTTAGAAGGGACTTATATTAAATATTTCTTATTTAAAATTTAACACTATAAGCAATTAGATGTTGCAATATCAATTGCAATAATATTGTACTAGTTTTATTGTTAAAAAATCAAACACTTACTAAAGAATAAGTTTGTCTTACACTTGAAGTTAACACAATTCCTCTAAATGCATAGATTAATTGTGCTCTGGGATATGCTAGTATTTAAAAGTTATTCTGCTGTTTATACCTCAAATTCTTTTCTTAATACAGATAATTACAGACAAAATCAGTACAACATACGGTTCAGAAATTGTGTTACTGACAGATGGAGAGGACTCAGGTATGGCAACTTGCCTTGACAACGTGAAACAAAGTGGGGCAATAATTCACACCATTGCACTGGGTCCTTCGGCAGCCAAAGAATTAGAAGAATTTTCAAAGATAACAGGTAAATTTTCTAAATGCACTCTTTCTCTGGCATGGATATTGAAGTATGAAGATGTCAAAGCATGGCAATTCATCAGTCTGGAAAAAATAAATGCATTTGATTTGTAATAAATTTTAAACAAATTTAATTTTAAAGAAATCTAGTTTTCACGACAGACTTTTTTTAATGCAAACAAGCAAAACTCTGTAGATCCACAGTTCTGCTTTAAGAGCTCTCTTGATTTAAAAAGTACAATAACATCACAATACCCTATTACTAAGGACACTTAATTATGATATTCTTATATAGCATATAAAAAGTATTGTTCTGCAATGAGTATATTTTATTTCTGGCTTAATATGCAATGACTAGAATGCTCTATATTCTTCAACTTATAAGCATTGTTTTACTACATATGTAACGAAATTTTTCTGTAGCTGCTGTGGCTGAAGTGAACTAGGAAATTTTAAGTGCTGTGACTGTCCTTGTCATTAGCCAGCAGAGCTGTCAGCTGAGCTGGAGCTACATGGTTAGTTCTAAAGCAACTGTTTAAAACTATCCATAGGGGTGTTGCTTCATGCTACAGTACCTGCAAATGCCATAGAAAAGGAAGACTCCTTGCATAGATCTAGAAAGCAATCCAAACAAGTATGGTGAATAAATACCGTTATTCGAGAGGTGCACGTGCTGTGCATTTTCAGACTCATACCCACTTGTAGGCTCCCCAAGGCTCAGCACTGCAGTCTCTCCCTGACTCTGAGAGAATAAGATGTGGCTCTAAATCCAAAAGTACTAGGAAAAGTCTAAAAATGCTGTACATGACGTTGTGCCACAAGGAAGTTATTTTTAGGCAAACTATTGTTAAAGAGAGATAAAATGAGCTGATCACACAAGCCAGAACAGATTTTTATGATATATGTATGAACACATTAATAAAAAGATGTATTTCGTTTTTTGATCTGTTAACAAACTGGCTATCTCAGTAGAACATCTGGTACCAGAAGTCACATAAAAACTGGCATTTTTAGAGTATAAATTAGTACTACTAAATCTTTTACTCTTGTCTTTCAGGAGGTTTACAGCTTTATGCTGTAGATCAAGTCCTCCCTAGTAAACTAATTGAGGCATTCAGCGCGATTACGTCAGGAAGTGGAGATATTTCTCAACAATCTATTCAGGTCTGAATTTCGACACTTCTTTTTCCTCCTATGCTCTTAGTTGATCAGTAATTGAATGAAGTTAGATACTAATGATCCTAATTGATAATTGCTCAAATCGGAAATAGGATCAAATAAAATTTTTAGTGGTCTGCTACAGTTGCAATGAAATAAATTATATATTAGCCCACCAAATCAAGAAAATTATTTCTCATAATTGTCAAGATCTGAGAGATTTCAAGAGAAAAAAGAAAAGACAACTCTGCCAGGATGTCTAGTTCACTCCTATACGAAACATTATCTTTCAGAGCATTTTAACAGTCTAACCCAAGTGATAAAGGTACAGCTAAAAATAAGGCTTCTCTCCTAAACCATATGCAACATTTTAATGCATAAACTTTTAGACTTTTCACCTAGGCCAACTGTTAATTAGAATTTAGCAACTCATTCTTCACCTTGTTAATATTCTAACATAATAATGAAATATTCTGTTTTATCCAAAATATACCACCGCAAATACAGCTAGATTATAAGCATCCATCAGTGTAGATATAAAAAGCTTGTCTGGTGTTTTTTAATTGTTTTATTGCCTTGAATTGACTCTTCTGCCTCACTTACACAGAAGAAAACAAAATTGAGTTCACGACAGGCTATTTTCTAATGGCCGACTTTATCATTCTTAATATAGGAATGAGGAAATTATGCAAAATTTTTATAATTGTAATAAAGGAAATCTTGTTTACTTCTCTTTTCTATATGTTTTCCTCTGTTCTATTTTAATTTCTGTCTTTCTTATTACTCATAAGCCTTACAGTCATACGTGGAGACACCTTCTGTCTCTTCTAAGATTTTGAGGGACAGACAAACTGTAGTGGAAATACAGCTTACTAGCACAATGCTTTATATAGCTAGATAAAATTAGATACAGAAGTGAAGGATTTACTGTAATTTATTCTGTTTACCGTAATTTTACACTTAAAATCAATGTAACTAAGCAAGCAGTCATTTCAGAAAGTGAATCTGGGATTTTACTTTTATCATTCAATAGTTGTGCCAAATGGCTCTTAATTTTCCAGTTGCTTCCAACGCTTCTTTACTAAATAGCAATAAGACAAATTTTATTTCTCTAACAGCTTGAAAGCAAACAGCTAGATGTTAAATCTTCTGAATGGATGAATAATACGGTGACCATTGACAAAACTGTGGGAAATGACACTTTCTTCGTCATTGCATGGAGTATCAAGCAGCCATTTTTCTTTCTGAGGGACCCCAAAGGAAAAGAGTATGGAAGCTCAGACTTTACATTTGATAATTCAAACTCAAATGCAGCTAGACTCAGTATAAATGGCACTGCAGAGGTAAAACTGAATGTTTTCTTTTATTTTCTCAATATTTCCTATACACTAGCATACTGCTTTTCTTTAATTGTGGTTTTGTTTATTATTATCATTGTTGCTGTTGTTGTTATGTAAGGAAAATGGTCCTGTTAGAACATCAAGCTTTTTCATAGTTTTTTTTTTAATAGATTTTTGTATTTTATTTGCAGGTGGGAGATTGGCATTATTATATCCAAAATGTTCATACAGCAGCTCAAAATATATCAGTAACAGTTACATCTCGAGCAGCATCTTCTGATGTTTCTCCTGTGAGCGTGGCAGCTTACATGAAAAAGGCAAACGTAGCACCTAATCCAGTAGTTGTTTATGCAGAGGTTAGCCAAGGGTTCTTGCCTGTTCTTGGGGCAACTGTGATAGCCACCATAGAGAAGGATGGCGCTGCACCAGTAACCCTTCCACTTCTTGATAACGGTGCAGGTAAGGTTCCATATACATAGTAAAAAGCTTTGCATTTATGTATTTTGGAATCCAAATCTGTGTGCTCTCTTCGGACTTATCATTAAGGACTGAGTTATGGCTATGCCCTAAATCAGGAAAAAATAGAAAGGGAGAGAGTGAACCTTACTGTTTTAAGCCAGAAGTAAGCTACAAGGCTTTTGCTTGGTGAAGAGAACAAAGAAATGGGCCTTTAACTGAAAAATTGTTCCATCTTCTTTCCTGTGCTGCTGTTGTGGGTGAAAGCAGAACTGGAGATGGTAGAGTGTACATTGCTCATATCTGCTTTTCGTTCATGTAATCATCTGCCTTCAAGAGGCAAGGTAAAAAGAAAACTAGCTGTTTTGTTAGGCCATCTCATATTCTATGAAGATGGTCTACAGCCTTAACATTAGCTTACCAAATGTTACCAATATCTCTTTTGCAAGTTTAAATAAATGTGTTATTCTTCCTTTCAGAAATACCCTTTCTTAGAGAAAAAAAGCAAGACATTCTGGCATTCAGCATCCCTTGATCTGTTTTCATCTTTCCTCTTCCTTTTCCCCATTAGTATTCTCACCAACGGTGCAGTCCTGTAGCTTTATGAGTTCAGCAGTAGCCAGCAGTACCTTCTCATTCTGTCCTTGCTTTCACATTGCTGTACTTAAAAATATAATAAGATTTCAATGGGTTATCCTGTGTTTCTTAAACACCATCTATCCTCTGAAACTGTGAGGTCATTTTTGTATTGCTGCCATGCTTTAGAATAGTTAGCTTGGATGCCACCAGCAGACCATCTACTGCAGCCAGTCAGGTACAATTGCACAAGTTCACTTAAAAAGAAAGAACCTTGTCTTGATGAACTCCCAGCCAAACATTACATTATGCTGTTTTTTTCAATTTAAAGGTGCTTTACCTAGTAGATGGTCAGTAAGTATTAAGTTGGTGGTACAGATAGTAACAAGAGATTTACCTAATTAAAGCTGTCAATGCAAAATGGCTCTTTTAAGCAAAATACATTTTAAATCCAGGTTATCATAGTGGGACAATGCCTGTTTTTAAACGTCTGCATTACAAAAACTTTGCCAGGTTTTCTGCATAGTAATGTTCAGGTTTAATATTTATGTATGAACAGCAAAATTAACCTTGTTTACCAGTAGGTATTTTGTTCTAGACATTAATTCTCAACAATTCTATACCAAGGTGCCGACACATTCAAGAATGATGGAATCTACTCAAGGTACTTTACTTCTTTAAAAGGCAATGGAAGGTACAGTCTAAAAGTGAGTGCCCAAGGGAGAAATACAACCCTCAGACTTGGCCTTAGGCAAAATCGAGCCTTGTATATACCAGGCTACACAGAAAATGGTAAGAACATTTATGAAATAGACAATTCTTTGTGTGATTCCTATGGAGGGGGGAATCTAAAAGTTAAGCAAATATGATCATTTAGATTCACAAAAATGGTATTTGATCTTTACAGATGTTCCGCCTATTATTTTTACTACAAAACAAACCAACTCCAACTATTGTTTTGGGAATAGTATAAAATATTGTTTTTAATCTAAAAATTTTTTCTTACAGCCATGAAAGGATAAATATTGCTCAGAGTCTGTATGTCAGCAGCTCACAACAAAAATTTCAAATCCATAATTATTCTTGAGATTTTAAAATGGGGCTTTGGGGTAAATACATTCAACATGTAACATTAGTACATGAATTAACACCGGTAGGAAATATAGCTTCTGGGTTCTCTGGATTTTTTGAGTACTTTTTCATCTTAATGCTGAAGATACATTAGTTGTTGCAATTTAATATTCACACACATATACATTGTGAAATTTAGAAGAATCAATATAAAAAATTGTCTAAAAAATTCACAAAGTCTGGCCTATAAAACCGAAACTCTCTTAAAGCCTGCAATGTGTAGGGAGAGATAGAAAGAACCACCTTATTACAGCCATTACTCACCAACATCTGCAACCTGCTTTACTGATGATAGCATCATTTCCAATTTCTACACATTTCAGACTTTGTCTGCTGTTTGGATTTCCTAAATTCTATGTCCAAAATCCTGAGATCACCTTATTTTCTGTCTTCACCTCAGCAACTTTCTACTAAATTTGAATAAACTAAAGAAAAATTATAGTATGAGAAGAGATAACAGGATACAGTAAAAATAAAAAGAAATGTATTTCAGAGTTTTCTCATGGTGGAAGTCGAAAAATTTTTCAAACAGGTAAAATTCAGATGAATGCACCAAGACCTGAAGTTGCTGATGAAGAAATCCAAGCCAAGCTGGGAAGTTTCAGCAGAACTTCAACAAGTTCTCTTGTACTGGATAATGTTCCAACAGGAGGTTTGCCACCCTGTAAAGTTACAGACCTTGATGCTTATATAGAAAATGAAACAATAGTCTTATCTTGGACAGCTCCAGGAGGTGACTTTGACTTTGGGAAAGGTGAGTAAGACACTTTGTGTGATGAGACTGATCCTTCTGTCTGAAAGGCCATACCCTGAGGACCGCCAATCAGGGATGAGGGCTATATCTTTCCCACCCAAAAATGGAACCTAGCAAAGTTACCCTATTGCATGATACCTGTTTTAGTTCTCCTTAATTATTCACATTAAAAAAAACCAACTACGTAAAACAAGGAATATTACAAAACAAGCAAGTAAATAAAATTATAATACAACCACAAGAGACTTTAGCAACAGATCTTAATCTGTGTTTGTACATAATTTAAAAAAGAAAGAAAAGAAAAAAAAAAAAACAACAATGAGCTGGGAACAACATGCACAATAGAAAGCTTTAGGGCATTTACAGAGATGAAGTAACGTTCTAACCAAAATACTTGCTTTAAGTATGCTGTACTGGAAAAATGAAGCTTGATTACAGCTGTAATGTACAAGCATTTCCTTGCATAAAGAGATTGTGTGTTCAGATATACAATCTACAGTTATGCACATTACAATTTCAGACTTAAATCTTACACATATCTGAATTTTTTAAATAACCAACCCCACAAGGAAAAAAACTCTCAAATTTAAAAAAAAAATAAAAATCCCAACTTATTTTGTATAACTATTTAGCAACTGTATGTCAAAAAACTGTTTTAGATAAAGAGGTCAGTCATTCCATTATAGTTTAAGGCAGCAGATCCTGCATTGGTTTTGAGCTGGGTATATCATGCACATTTCTCTACTGTCTAAATGGAGAAAGAGATACTCCTAAGAAGAAGAGATGGGAAGGAGAGGAAAGTCTTGAAAAGCTACAACCTTGATACAGAAACAGCAGAACCCCCATAAATTAGTTGAACACATGTATAGCAATGTAACTACAGGTTGTCTGATTACAGACAAATGGGAGAATAATTCTGTCTTTCACAGTTTTTGGTATGAAAACCTCATGCTGAGAGATACAGTCCAGGTGCAAGGCCCTTCCCTGCTGTATACACATATATTTTAATTGCTGTTTCGTCTTATGTTTGTGTTTGGACAGCAGGGCTTCTCATTCAGCTACATTTTGCACAGTCCACACAAAGCTAAGAGTATTGGTGAAACTATTTTTAAGGCCAGTGAAAAGAAGGAGTTCCCAGACTTGGGAACAACAGACCCTTGATGCTGCAAAGTAAAGGTTAACAGCAATCCTGCCAACCCCCTATGCTGAGCAATACAGTCAGTAATAAAACAGGAATCATCAGCGTTTTTTTCACAAAACAGCTCTAGAAGTTCTATACTGTCAGTACAAGCAGAGATATTAAAACATCTATATTAATTTATTGTTACACATGCTCTTTTTTCCCTAGCTGACCAGTATATAATAAAGACCAGTGAAAATCTTCTGGACCTAAGAGATCAATTTGATAAAGCTGCTTCTGTGAATTCCTCCAATCTCACACCTCAGGAGGCTGGTAGCAAAGAAACATTTAAATTTAAACCAGAAAATCTGAGAACAGAAAATGGTACCATAATCTACATTGCCATACGTGCTGTTGATGATACAAACTTGACATCAGAGGTGTCTAATGTAGCAAAAGCCACATGGTTCATTCCTCCAAAAGCATCTGTGCCTTCAGATGAAGGCAACAGCAACGGCAACAGTGACGGAGGCAACAGTGACAGCATTAACATTACACTAATAGTGGCAATTGTAGCTGGGTGTGTAGTACTTGTCTGTATTATTATAAGTTCAACTGTGTGTGTTTTACAAAAACAAAAGAGAAGAAGGGATCCTGCAATCAGAATGTAACAGTATCTGTAATATAAAATAATAAAAAAGAAGGAATTTACTGTAATTTTTCCATATGTAAGTTTCAAAGCAGGGAAAGGTATTTTTATGTTCAAAAAGTAAGAGCACTTGTTTTAAACAGATATGTATTTGTCTTTTTCATTGCATTTTAGATGCAGATTTTCAAAAGTATGTCTTAAATTCAAGTACATGTACTTTTATTTGTTTCTATGTGATATAAATATTTAACTCTTC